>JAPPVO010005163.1:0-37883 GCA_030407325.1 Camellia japonica | reverse complement strand
AGCATGGCATGTGCATTTCATCTCTTGAGACTTGTATAAAATGTATATACTTTGTTAAGAATTTCCTACTGGGCTTTATGCTCACCGTACGGGATTTTTGTGCAGGAAAAGATGTGGTGATCTCTCCCAACTAGGGGCATGAAAGTATGTGTGTTGGGAGCACAATGCTCTCATTTTGCTGTGACTCTGTGTGTAAGCCAAGGGTTGTGTTTGTGTGGGTTTGAATAACCGTTTTGTGTAACCAGGCTCAAGCCTTGGAAACTTGTAAACCCTTGGAGGTATTTATTTGTTTATTTACTTGTTGTTGGATTAATGTATTGTTGCATAAAGAACTATTGTATCATGTAATGTAAGTTTGGAGATTTATATTCAGTTTTCCTTGAAAGAGCCATGATTGTTGTCTTATCATTTGGGCTAGAAATATGGGGCGTTACAGGTGCTACGCCTTGAAGGATCATCTTGAGGAGCTGGTACATGATGGCTGACTGACTCAATACCTCCCTCACAAGATCAACATACCCAATGCAGTGGCTCTGCCCTCGGATTCACCTCATCTGGGAGTAATTCACATGATATATAGTCTTTTGTTACCAACCAACATCTACGCGATTCAATCTCAAGAGCCCCAACCATGCCCATCTAAGCCGTCCACACCAGCCAACCGGCCTCATCGGACCGACAAGATCAGCTTCGATGACACAGATCTCGACGAAGTGATCCTTTCCCATAACGACCCTCTCATAATTGAATTACGTGTAAACAAATATGCGGTTGAACACACTTTGATCAATCAAGGGAGCACATCGAAGATAATGTATTATAAGACGTTTGTTAAGCTCGGCTTCACGAAGTCAAACTTACTACCGGTAGAATACCCCTTGTTCGGCTTCAACGCCAATCCTGAATACCCTTTGGGCAAGGTCAAGGTTGCGGTGCGTACGGGCACTAGGACACTCGAAGTGGAGTTTCTAGTTGTAAAGCTTCCATCGCCATATAACTTAATCATGGGAAGAACCTGGTTGCATGCGATGCAAGCCATACCAAGTACTTATCATCAGTTACTCTACTTCCCAACACAACACGGCATTGAGCAGATTCGCGGCTCTCAGAAGTCGGCAAAAGAGTGCTACCTTGCTGCTTCAGTAAAAAAACCAAGGGAGATGGAAGTAAACTCCATCGAAATTTCAGACCGAGAAAGCCTCAAGGATGTTGGGAAACTCCCCACCGATAAGATAACTGAGGATCTTCAGTGGATTGTGTTTTTCGGCGAACCAGATGAATTCTTCATGATCGGTACTTCTCTCACTACCAATGACTGCCATGAGTTAATTTTATTCCTACTCGGCAATGTTGATGTGTTCGCCTGGATGCCTTATGAGATGTCGGAAGTGAACCCTAGTGTGGCACAATACCGGTTGAATGTTGACCCCAAGGCTAAACCTGTCATCCAAAATAGTAGCCGCTCCGTATCCGAGCACACTTCGGCCATTGTTACAAAAGTCAATAAACTTCTGGAGGCTAGAGCAATCCGCGAAGTCAATTACCCCACCTGGCTATCCAACACTGTTGTTGTCAAGAAGAAAAACAAATCCTGACGAATCTGCATGGACTTCACGAATCTGAATAAGGCCTGTCCCAAGGATTGTTTCCCTTTTCCTAGAATCGATCAGCTAGTCGACGCAACTGCACACCATCAGCGTATGAGCTTCTTGGACACATACAGGGGTTATCACCAAATCGCCATGCATCCTGAAGACTAGGAAAAAACGACATGCCTCACTTCGAGAGGCACTTACTGTTATAAAGTCATGCCCTTCGGCCTGAAGAATGCCGGGGCAACATACCAGAGGCTTGTCACTACTATGTTTAAGGAGCAACTCGGTCATATCATGGAAGTGTATATCGACGACATAGTGGTAAAATCCAAGGAAAGCATTTTCTCTTGGCCGACCTGTCCAAAACCTTGGACATTCTTCGATAGTACATGATGAAACTTAACGCCTCAAAGTGTGCGTTCGGCATTGGATCTAGCACATTCTTTGGCTATATTGTGAACCATCGTGGAATAGAAGCCAACCCGAAGCAAATTAAGGCAATCTTGAACTCAGCTCTCCTCAATCGGCCAAAGAAGTGTAGAAGTTAATAGGGATAGTCGTCGTTCTAAACAGATTCATCAGCCGTTCTTCGAATCATTGTAGGCCATTTTTCACTCTTCGATAGGGAAAGGCATTCCATTGGACCCTCGAATGCCAGTCTGCCTCGACGGACTGAAAGCTTATCTCCGTTCGATACCGCTTTTAACAGCTCCATCACCGGATGACACACTTATTCTCTATCTTGCGATATCGGACCGTGCGGTCATCACCGTGTTGCTAAAAGAGGTATTGGGTGAGCAAAGGCCCATTTTTTATGTTAGCAAGGTAATCGTGGATGCCAAGACACAGCATCTACCATTGGAAAAGTTGATTCTGGTCCTTGTGGTGGCCGCCAGGAAATTAATGCACTATTTCCAAGCCCACACTATAACTGTGTCAACGGACTACCTTCTTCCAATTCTCTCCTAGGACGGCTATCAAAGGCCAGGTTTTGGCAGACTTCATTGCCGAGTTCACAAGCTATCAAGCTGATTTTGAGTCTGAGCAACCAGCCGTCCGATCCCAACAGGAATGAAGAATGTATGTGGTGGACATTTGGCAGATGTACTATGATGGTTTATCTAACCAACATGGTAGCAGGACAAGAGTTGTGATTATGACCCTAAAAGGCGCAATAATCGAGCAAGCAGCCAAACTTGGTTTTAACGCATCGAATAACGAGGCCGAGTATAAGGCTCTATTAATCGGCCTCCGCAATGCGCTTCGTCTTGGCGCTAAGCGCTTACAGGTCTTCTATGATTCAAAGCTAGTCATCAATCAACTGAAGGGAGAATATGCAGCTAAAAATGACCGAATGACAGCTTATATGAAGACGAAAAATTCACTACTCATACAGTTCGACCACCATGAGTTGAATTAGATTACCCATACAGATGCTCTCGCCTGCTTGGCTTCTGCCATCAATTCGGAAGTCAAACGAACCATTAAGATGGGATTCATCCTCGAGCCGAGTATTAGCCACCCCGAATCTGCTAGTGTCAATGTCGTCGATCTGGGGCCCTGAGTTGGATGGATCCCATCATCTCATTTTTATCCTCTGAACAATTGCCAACAGATAAGAAAAAGGCCCATAAGCTGCGAAACAAAGCCTATGCTACTACTTGGATCCTCACAGAAAGCTTTACAAAAAGTCTCTATCAGGGCCATATTTGGAATGTGTGCATCCAGAGCTTGTGAAGGATTTTTTGGCTGAAATACATGAGGGCAATTGCGGCGTCCATTCTGGAGGGCGTTCACTGGCCCATCGAGCCGTAACCCAGGGTTATTATTGGCCCACCATGCGAACTGATGCAGAGAACTACGTAAAAAAGTGTGAACAATGCCAAAAATTATCCCCATTGACTCACTTGCCCGCGAAAGAGTTGAATGCCATCACTAGTCCTTGGCCTTTTTCCTAATGGGGACTAGACATCGTCGAACCACTTCCAAGAGCTCCAGGAAATAAACAGTTCTTGATTGTTACAACGGATTACTTCACGAAGTGGGTTGAGGCGGAACCGTTGGCACACATTCGAGACATGGACATCAAACGCTTTGTATGGAGAAACATTATAACACGATTCGACATATTGCAGGCACTTATCTCCGACAATGACACCCAATTCGACTGCGGTGTCTATTGTGAGCTGTGCGACTTATATGGAATACGACCATATTTCTCCTTACTAGCTTATCCACAAAACAACGGCTAAGCTGAGGCTTCCAATAAAGTGATCCTAGATGGAATTAAGAAGCGGTTAGAACAGGCCAAAGGGAAGTGGGTTGAAGAACTGCCGAGTGCGTTGTAGGCTCATCACACCACACCAAGGAGACCTACTGGCGAAACACCATTCGCATTATGCTTTGGTACAAAACCTATTATTCCTCTTGAAATCGGCCTGCCTACTCTAAGATCAAAAGCCTTTGACACAGGGCAAAATGACATGATGTTGGCCTTAGATCTCAATTTGATTGAAGAAAGTCACGATTGAGCTCTTATGCACATGGCATGGTATCAGTAGCAGCTCACCAAATCGTATAATCAGCGCCTGCAGCAGCGCTGTTACACCCTAGGGGAATTGGTTCTCAAAAAGGTGCTTCCTGCCACCAAAAATCCGGCAGACGGCAAACTAGGCTCCTTGCTGGAGCAGAAGCATATCGGCTCTTGGATATGGCTGGCAAGAAACTTCCCCGACCTTGGAATACGACTCACTTACGCAAATTTTACCATTAAATGACATGAAAACTAGTTATGTAATGATCCGCTTCTTTTTTGTGAATGTATCCACGCAATTCATCAATGAATCCTCTTCATAGCCCTTATTTGCTTGGATCTTACTCTAATGATTGAATGACTAAGCCTTCAAATTCGAAACGCCCTTTGCATGGCACAATTGGCCATTACAAGACTCTAAATTCGAAGCGCCCTTCGTGCTAGACCGATCAGCCGAAGAAGCCTCCGGATTCAGAGTGCCCTTTGTGCATGGCATAATGGGCCATTATAAGACTCCAAATTTGGAGCGCCCTTCTTGCTAGACACGATCGGCCGAATAAGCCTCAGGATTCGGAGTGCCCTTTGTGCATGGCACAATTGGCCATTACAAGACTCTGAATTCGGAGCGCCCTTCGTGCTAGACACGATCGGCTGAATAAACCTCCAAATTCGGAGCGCCCTTTGTGCTTGGCACAATTGGCTATTACAAGACTCCGAATTCGAAGCGCCCTTCGTGCTAGACACGATTGCCAAATAAGCCTCCAGATTCGAAGCGCCTTTTGTGCTTGGCACAATTGGCCATTACAAGTGTAACGGCCCAAAACGCATGTCACAATTATCCTTAATTAATTATGCGATAATATGAATTAATTGGAGAATATCTGTTTGAATTGGAAAAATATCTGTTGGGACTACAACTTCGGGACTGAAATTGACGACCATAATGGGTTCGGAAAACGAAATTGAACACGCCTATGTGTTACCAGGAATTTTTAGAGCCATTTGGGAAATTTAATTGAGAATTGATTTTCGTCTGATTCGTTAAGCCATGTTTGGCTCAATTTTTAAGCACAAATATAAAACTAAAGATATGGCCCATTGTTGACTCAATACAAAAGGGGAAAAAATCTGGGAAAGAGAGAGAGTTCTAGAGAAAAGAAGAGATCAAGAGAAAGGAAGCCAAATCTTCTCCAATTAGCTACCTAAGGTAAGAATCTCCTTCTAATTTCTTGAAATAGGGTTGATTCACCCATGATCTCATGGTAAGTAAATTGAATTAAGAGAAAATTATGTCTAATTGAGAATATTGTGATGTATTTTAACCTAAGAAGCATATATGAGCATACATGGCATAAGATTATGAAATTCATGTTGATAAGCATGTTTTCCTTGCATGATTGACATTGGGGAGGAAACTCCATGGATTGAGAAATGAAGCTTTTATATGCATGTTTATGATTTTTATCTTAATTCAAGGTTTAAATCTTTACATAAAACATTTGGAATTTGTTTGGAAGTTATGATTTTTATTTTTCAAGTGTTTTGGGTCTTGATTTTCATGAATTTGAGGTTGATTTTGCAAAAGAGGAGGTTCCCTTTCAAAGCAGAATTTTGAACTAGTTTTTGGGCCAAAAATGCATTCTGCAGTTCCACCGCTCGTGCGGCCAAGGCCACCGCACGAGCGGACATGTACCGCACATGCGGCCAAATAGTGCAATTTTCCAATTTTGTTTTTTTTATCGTTTTCTGACTTTCGGGCCTTCATTTACTTGATTTTCACATGTTATATGCATCCATTAGCATCTCATAAACATGAAACAAAGTAAGAAAAGAATAGAATTAACTAATTGATTCGGTGACAATGTGTGTTAAGAATTGTGCTATGAATGTTTATAATTGTAGGTCAAGACTCGAAGACCGCATAACCGGTTTTGGAAACCCACTGTGAGTAACATTTCTGTAAAGTTATGTTGATAAAATTATGTTTTCACTGTTATTGATACGCTATGTTTTCTTAAAATGCTATCTTGATTATGTGAACGAATATCCTATTTGCGAAACTAGTATGGCATCCACGGATAGTCCCAAGTCATGGGGGACGGCACATTTGTGCGGGTCCATGACATATATGTGATACGAGATCTCGTTAGCCACTTCATTGTGGTGATATGTGTTAATCGGTAACCGGAACCGATTCTCTAGTCGGAAGACGATATGTGTTGTATCCTGTGAGATGTACCATTATGTTATGTTCTGATATGAATGGTTGTGACATGATTTGTTTTACGGATATGTTATATGTGGAATTCGTTCACTACCCCTTTACTTTAATGTTATTCACTGGGCTTTCGCTCACTGTTTTTACATTTGTATTTATAGGTGAGCGTTCTGGGAGTTAAGCCTAGGCGGAGTCTTGAACCGAGCCGCCATTTTGGAAGCCTACCAAGTGTTTTGGGTGCCTCCGAGTTGGGGCTAGGCCTGGAAGGCCGTTAGCAAGCTTTGTTTTGTGTTTGATATTTCGTTATATGTATGTAATGTAAGTGGGTAAATTAACATTTTTGGCATGTAAATATTTGTTCATATATATGCACAGCTCTTTGGACTTATGGTATTTTGTCTTTGCTTCTGCTAGCCCCGATTATCTATGTTATGTATAGGAAGGCCTTTGGTAATCTTGGATTACTGGCCGGTTACGATGCCAAACTTTTAGGGGCGGGTTTGGGTCGTGACAACAAGACTCTGAATTCGGAGCACCTTCATGCTAGACACAATCGGCCGAATAAGCCTCTGGATTCAGAGCACCCTTTGTGTATGGCACAATTGACCATTACAAGACTCCGAATTCGGAGCGCCATTTGTGCTCACCACAATCAGCCGACTAGGCCTCTGAATTTGGATTAGACTTCTCCAAATTGAAGTAAAAAATTCTTCACAGTGGCATATAGCATATCACACAAAATATACAAACACAATAGACACGAAAGAAATTGCAAGGAATTTATTATAAAAATAAATAACAACATTCGTTACAAACTACAAATCTCTTAAGTTATTTAGGCTCTCTGAGGGGTAGCCGCGGCCTCCCCCTCATCTGCCTCCTCTTCATCTTCAGTTTTCTCGGCGTCATAGGCCTTGAATAGAAACTTATACGTTTTGTACAACGGCGCCTCCAGGTCAATACCAGTAGCCTAAAGTGCCTTGAGCCATCTGTGTTTTAAAACACGATTCTCTCATCGACAAACATCATCGGCCAGCTTCTCTTTGGTCGATGCCGACTTTTCGTCCATCAAAGAAGCCTTCCTCATAAGCCCAGGATCGTATAGCTTATTTGGCAAACACGGCGACCGTATCTCGATCGACTATAGCATAATCAATCAACCGTTGGTTCACTCTATCGGTCACAGCTGTATTCACCGAACCCACAGGCTGCTTCTCAGTGGCCTTGGCTTTACACACTTTGGCCTCTGCCTTCTCTGCTCGGCGTTCCAACTCCTAAATCCCCCCATCCTTTTGTGCAATCTCTTTCTGGGCGGCCCGAAGGCGCATGCTGGTCTCGTATGCACAGTATATTCCTTTGATAAACCCATGAATACCATCTCTGAAAACTTCGTAGTCGCCCTGCCCAATCACAGATTGTTGTACTTCGGGTGGAAATATCTGCCGAGTAAAATCCACCACCACATTCGGATCACGTACGATTGAGTCTGCTTCTGTCATAGGCTTGTTGCCAATAAAGACAGCAAAACTCAGAAGGCGTGGCGGCCTACTCAGCTCTTGTCGCGCGGATGCCTGTGTATCTGTAACCTAGCACTACCTTTTTTATGCACCGCGCCTCTAGGAGATTTCTCAACCTCACTTCTCCTTGGGGACCTGCTTCATCGTCGGGGTGAACGTTGCCTTTCCTGTTCCTCCGAGAAGTTACGCCACTATTCCACGATCCATCTCCGTATCCAGTTCAACCAAACTCTTTCCTCGCCTTTACTGTTGAAGAATAATCTGCTAGACATACGCCCAAACTGGTCACTGTCGGTCGCTGCACAGATGCTCTCACCTCTTCCACTTTGTTCACTGCTCACCGCGTGGCTGCACAGACCTATTTAATGACCCCCCTCATTAATTATAAAATGCAGCACTTACAATGTGCCCGTGGCCGCCGCCATCGTCGTTATTCAGAATGCATTTGGCGATGGACTCATGCTCAACTGGGGTAAGGGCAGATGTGTTAATCGATTCGGCTCATCCATCATTAGTCGAATTCATCCATTGCCCACTTGACCATGAGGTTGTTATGTATTCGATAGTAGACTCATGCTCAACGGGCAAGGGCAGATGTGTTAATCGACTCGGCTCATCCATCATTAGTCGAATTCATCCGCTGCTCCACTTGACCATGAGGTTGTTATGTATTCGGCGGTGGACTCATGCTCAACTGGGGCAAGGGCAGATGTGTTAATCAATTCGGCTCATCCATCATTAACCGAATTCATCCACTGCCCCACTTGACCATGAGGTTGTTATGTATTCAGCAGTGGACTCATGCTCAATGGGCAAGGGCAGATATGTTAATCGATTCAGCTCATCCATCATTAGCCGAATTCATCCACTGCCCCACTTGACCATGAGGTTATTATGTATTCGGCGTGGACTCATGCTCAACTGGGGCAAAGGCAATGTGTTAATCAATTCGGCTCATCATCATTAGCCAAATTCATTCACTTGCCACTTGACTTTGGACTATTTGAGAAGCTTTTTTTGTTGCCTGGTGCTTAGTTTGTTGCTTTGTACTTCTTTTAGCTAACACTTTATATAAAACAAGCATCACATTCTTTTAGCTAACACGTTATATAAAGCAAGCATTTTCATTCATAAAATGTATACAAACATGCATCACTTTATCAATAAAAATCGCCCTAATACAAAGCATCACTAATACTGAAAGAAACATAGCAAAAATAAACAGCATATCTTCAATTATCTTTAAAATCCTCTGGGTTCGATTCCAGAGGTTCAACTTCCAACTACTCATATGGAATCGGCTGGTCAAGAGTCACTTTGGCAGCCGCCAGAGCCTTGAGCCAGCCATGCTTAAAGCCTCGATTTTCAAATTTCAACACTTCATCTACATACAATTCTTTGGCCTTAGGCTCGCCAGCGTCGCATGCTTTGGCTACGTCTGCTTCTGCATGCTCTTGAGCCCTCTTCACTCCTCTAAATCAGCTATCAATTTGACATTTTCTGCTTTGGCTGACTTTAGCTTGCCATCTATAAGGGTTTCTCTCTCTTCAGCGTGCTGTGCTTTTACTTCTTCAACAGCGGCCTTTGCTTTCTCATCTTCGGCACTTTTGGCCTCGGCCTCAACCCTTGCCGTGGCCACCATCAAATCAGCCATCGCGGCCGCAGCCTTGTTCTTTTCATCCTCTAATTGGCCTTTTATTACGCCAAGTCTTTCTGTAATGTCGTAGTGACGACGGTCGAGTTCGGCTATCCCTCCTGCCGCCTAATAAGCATTATAACAAAGGAATTTTACTCGGCATAAACAAACAAGAGGTTAAGCATATGCTACCAACGTTACTCACTGGTATAGCCGATTAAGCGCTAAAAGCAATAGAAACCACGCCGGGGCTCAAAGCGAAAGGTGGCTTTATCTATCAGCAGAGAAACCGCCGAGGCCATGCTTAAGGCCACAACGGGATCTTTGATAGCCGAACCACTAATCATGCATTCTTCAATCCTTGGTTAGATATAAATGGCTTGGCCGAATCCTGCAAGGACGCCTCAACCCTTTGCCATTTGTTGATAGGTTCTTCTGGCAATTCGGCAATAGTCTCAGCAGGACGCTTTTTGCCTCTATGACAAATTTGTTCGGAACTTGAATCTTCCGCTTACTGTCGCTCAGGAACTGATTCGGTGACAATCAGTTCACGAGTTTTGGCAATTGCTGGAGGGGGGTTGCTAGAGGGGGAGTTAGGTCTCCACCAGTAACGCTGGCCCTCTTTCTCACCGTCATTTTTTCGACGTTTCTCCTCTTAGCAAACTATGCAAGGGATTCTCTGCCCATTTCTTCAGGGTCGGCTCCAGGCAAATCTCCTAGCTCAGTAAAAATGTCGTCTTCTAGAGAAGCAGCTACTCGACCAGAAGTAAAGAGAGGGCTGCTACCTTCTAGGAGTTGCTCAAAGGCTAACTCAAAACTCAATTTTCCTATTAAGTGATTGTTCCGAAGGGCCCTCTGACACAGTCCCTTTGGCTGTTCGAATTCTCTTCTTCTGAACGGTCTCTTGTCGGCCTCTTCGGCGTCTGACCCCTTTAGGCGAATGTCCCTCAAGCTCTTGAAGCTAGGGAGATATGAGTGTCGTAAGATGTGGTTCTCTCCTTGGCATAGGGATATGGTCAGTCGCCAAAAATGTTGAGTAGGTCGAATCGTACTTTAGTAGAATATGAGCCGCACAGCCCTGGCCTTGAAGGTTTGCTCACCCTTTGTAGCTAAGGACCGTTTTTACTTGAGTAAGAACGGCTTTATCCGCCGACGTGAGGCCTCTCTTCAAATCGTTACCTGCACAGCAGCAAATTGGTCAGTGTAAAGAACTCAAGAGCCGAATAAACATTTAAACCAGAATATGCAACCACCTGGCTCGTCTTTTCGTCTTGGCACAGGGTCTAGGCGGCCCTCTTCCTTGCCAAATTCGCAGTTGCCTCGTATGTTAACCATAATGTCGTCAACCTGTTTACCAGAGCTGACAAGCGTAGTCACTAAATGGTGATCTATGTCCTTGGCTCTAAGAAAGTAATGGCCCTGGCGACCAGTTGATTTCGCCAGAACATAGCAGTGCCGAATGGCTGGAATTCCCAAGTCCAACCCAAGCAGGCAGTTAAACTTTACAATACTCATAATTACTAGTGGTAAACCTGTGCTATGCACATGATTGATTTAATAATGTGTAAATTTTTTAATAATGTATTAAGTTCTAATTTAAATCATAAAATTATAATCATAATGCATATAGATCATCTTTTCAAATTTCATAAGTAAAGACAATAATACTTCAAAACAAATATTCACAAAATATTAATCATCCAACTGATATATTTTTCTTGAAATAATAAATTTGATTTCTAATTGTTGAAATTAACAATAAATAAGATGTTTCTCAATAAACCTAATATTTAAAACATATATTCTAAAAAAACTAATAAACTGAATGCCCTAAATTAAATCTATCTATATTTGATAAATTAAAACTCAATAAAGATGCTCATCATGTCCAAATGCCCCAGAAAGTGCCGGCTAAAAAAAAGAAGAAAAAAAAAAAGTGTTATCATTTTTTTACATACAAATAAACTTTAAAAAAAAAAAGAGAGAAGAAGATATATTACCTTATGAGGAGTGTTTATATAAATTTTTCAAAATTTGTTCCCTTTACTTATTCTCGCTCGATGGTAATATTGTTTCCATCAAAAAAATTTCACTTTTTTTTTTTTTTTCCTAATTTTTGCATTGCCCGACATATTTTGATTTTCCAATCATCAATATTTTCTACTGGTAAATCATTTTTCTGTGGTACAATTTGAAATTCATTTATAGGATTTTACATGGCCAAACGATGGCTACGACACAAATTTAGAGGAGGCTGCATATTTATCTGCATAATGAATTTAATACATTTGACATACATTACATAAAGAATAAGATAAGCAAGCTCGACAGTACTTGGAATACAAAAGATAAAGAGTAAAAAATCTCAATAAATATCATTGTTTATTGTAGATATATATAAAATAAAATTAAAATTAAAAATCTACTTACAATATCCATCTATTGAGGAGCTAATGTAATTTTTTGTAAAAAAATGATAACACAATGATTTTAAAATAAAGAAAAAGTTAACGTAATCAAATTATTATTGTACATGAAAAAAAAAAAAAAAAAGGATTCTGTTTAGATTTATTTTAAGATTTTTTTTTAAAAAAATTACAAAATAAATACAAGCAGTATTTTTTGTGGATTTGTATTGGATTTTACGTGATAGATATGGATATGCATGTGTAAATTGTATGAATAAGACTTGTAGATTTTTTTTTTTTTTTAAATAACATGATAGACATTAGATATTTATAATTTGTATATATGTTTTAATTCATTTAAGTTACAAATATTCGAAATTTTTTTTTTTAAAATAATATGATAGACATTGGATATTTATAATTTATATATAGATATATATTTTGTGGGTTTAGATTTTGTGATTTTTTTTTTTTAAAGTAACGTGATAGACATTGGAAACAATTTGTGGGTTTATATTTTTTTTTAATTTATTTAATTGAGAGTGAGATTTATTTTATTTATTTAAATTATGTTAGACATCTAATTTCTTGAATTTTAGGTGAACTATTTTTGATATGTAAAAGAGAAGATTTATAAAAGTCGAAGAAGATATCAACACTGTTATATGAGAAGAAACAAATCAAATTTGATTAAATTGAAGAATAAATACAAACCACAAATTAAAAAGCAAGTAAGCCCAAACTATGCAAAATGTAATAATGGAGAAGATGAAAAGATGTGTAGATGAACTAAAAATATTGAGAAAAAATATATACACACAAAAATAATAACATTGGAAAAATGCATATAAAGTAAGAAATAATATTAGAAGTATAAAAATGGAGAAGATGAAAAAATGTACGGATGAACTGAAAAATATTAAGAAAAGAAAACAAATCGAATATGATTAAAATGTGTAAATGAATTGAAAAATATTGCAAAAAAAGAAATATGTACACACAAAATAATAAACATTGAAAAAAATGCATATAAACAAGAAATAATATTGGAAGCGTAAAAATGGAGAAGATGAAAAGAAGTGTAGATGAATTGAAAAATATTAAGAAAAAGAAATTATCATAAATATAAGTATGAAATAATACATATTACACCGACCTTGTAATAATTTTTGCAGATCATCAAACTTAGAAAATGTAACAATGGAGAAGATAATATGATTTTTGCAGATCCCAAACTTGCAAAATATAATAATGAAGAGGATGAGTTAATTTGAGAAAAGATAGGTAGAAAAAAGAAAATAAAAATGGGTAAATGAAAGAGAATCATTGAATTTGACTAAAATATGAAATAAACTGAATACAAAAACATGTGTGTAGGAGTTGTAAGAGGTATAGGTGATGGATATGGATGAATATAGATGTGGGAGTTGTGGGTAATGAATATAGGTAAATATGGATATAAATAAATATTTTATTATTTTTTTTTTTTTATTTTATATTTTATTATAGGGAAAGGGAGTGAAAATGCTGCTGAATAGTGGGAATATCATGAAGATCTCATGATCATCTCTAGCTGATGTATCAGTGTTGCTGTTGGTTGCTGAAAGCAAGCATTCAAGTGACTCTAGAGAGTCTATCGTTGAATCTCTGGCCTTTCCATCTTGTAACCCATTCGTCAAAATGCCAAAATCACCCATTAGAGTACCCAATGAGTTCATCATCATGTAAGGCTTGTTAATTGGAGGAGAAGAAGAATAATAGAATTGTCCAATAGCTTCATGGCGCTATGAAAAATTCGAGCTTTTTATTTTGTTTTATTAAATCAAAACAAAGATTTGGATATATATGTTTTTTTTTTTTATATATAGATATAGATTAATAAATCACACACACACACATATATATATATCTAGATTTATTATTTTAATTATGTAAATCAATTATTTAATCTTTATCTTTATTTGTAGACCATGAAATTATTTTTTTTTAATTTTTATATGTTTATCTATGGAGAGAAATTTTAAAATTCAAATATTTCTATGGGTGGATATGGATGAATATAGATGTGGGAGTTGTGGGTGACGGATATAGATGAATATGGATATAAATGATTATTTTTTATTTTATTTTATTTTATATTTTATTATAAGGAGATGGAGTGAAAGGCTTGAATAGTAGGAAGAGAAGTGAAGAGAGGTGGCACGTATTTTTTTATTTTTCTAAAGTTATGAGAATTTAGGAATAGGTTTTTGGAACCTTTTGAGAAAACACTACATTTGGTTATATATGTAGTATAGATACGGTAAAAATTCACATTGGGTTGAGAAGGAATTAGGCCCCAGTAGCGCAAAGCAGTCTTAAGGAAAGGATGAAGGGAGAAACGGACTCCACCCTCAGTGATTGACAGAAGAGGAAAGACGATGGTGTTAGCGTCATCCCTCTCCATGTCAACCACATTATCTGCAACTAGGGACAACTCGACGTCGTTTGGAATTAAAAAGTGGTGACGGAAGGCGGTGACTCGATCCTCGGAGAGGAGGGCTTTCAAGTGAGTCGCCATTTAAGATGAAATAGAACCAAACAACTAAATAACAAAACAAAAGACGCGCAAGGGAACTAGAATGCGAACAAAAGAGGGAGAGAGAGACCTTACACGTCAGGACAAAAAAAAGGCGATGGGAAGCAAGGTTGAAATCCCAAAAGTCTAGACGGAGGAAGAACGGTGTGAAGAGATCCAGAGAGCCAATATTCAAAACAATATTTTAAACAATATTTTAAATCACATTAAATAAGTGTCAAATACGAAGGGGCAGGAAGCAATGATGACTTTATATCGCGCTTGTGTTCACGTATCAGTACTAAAAGGCGAGCGTGTGCCGTATTTTTTATTTTCGAGGTCTAACAAGTCAAATATGGTTGTCACCCACGCTGACTAAACAGATATTAATCGGGTGTTAAGCGGGCAATTGTGGAGGCCAAGTAAATGAGGATATGGGAAGCCTTCAAGCTGACCAACGCGGCAAGGGGGGCATGCACAAATTGGCCATAGAACGGACCCGTGAACGTTGTAGATGGCTGACCTCAAATCAGCCCATGCTAGATCCAATAAGAAGCATCGCCGAGTAAGACCAAGTTAGAGGGTCGTTGGGACCATATAAACCCATGGGCTGCATCGAGGCCCAAGAACGAAGGTAAGGCCAAGTAGTATAAAATGGCCCCTTGGAAGGCCCCTGGGAACACTATAAAAGCAGGAGTGACAGTTAATAAGAGGGGAGAGAGAAAAAGATAATAAGGTCTGCATGAACGAGAGAGAGTATTCCTAAACTCACTACACCACAACAATGTTTTATTCCATATCAAATTACACTGCACACCCCCATATAAAGTTTGCAAAATGTGGCTTCACATATTACCAATCTCTAGTGAGTTTTTTTATTAATTTGTTCAAGTTTTTTTTTAACTCTCTTCGTATTTAGATGTTACTTATCCGACTTAAGCTGTTACATGCGTCACAAACTATATATATATATAGAAAATTATCTTGCATTTATAAATTTTAGTGGCCATAGTGTAGGTACCAATAGAATGGTAATGACAACCACAATGGTAGTGATCAAGTGACAATGGTTGTAAATAATGGTAGGTAGTAGGTAGTAATGGTATAAGGGTGATGGAGATGGGTGTACCCACAGGGTTACTAGTGGTATCAAGTGACACCACCTAATGCTGATTTTTTTTTTTTTTTTTTTTTTTTTTTTTTTTTTTTTTTTTTTTTTAAGGTATACATAGATTTTCTTTAAATTTTTGAGTTATTATGAAGTGAACCAATGGAATCAGAAATGTAAAAATAAAATTTATGGGTTTCTGTTTGCACCATAAATTATTTTTTGTCAATCATGGCCAAATCTAATCTCATTTATTGTGGCTCTGATTTTGATCTATTATTATTATTATTATTATTTGTGCAGGAACCACGGAAAGCATCAAGTAGTTAAAGGAAGTTGTGAACATGTAGCAGTTTGTAGGATTTTGTAAGGGATGTGGCACCAAATTCAACTTCAACTTCAACTTCAACTTCCACCTCCACCTCGTTTTATAGCAATGTGCATGAGTGGAAGATAACTACCTTGGGCAGTTTTTGTTGGGTATACCTCCTTATTGGAGTGTGGGACCCAATTGGTTTTGGAAAAAGAGTTTTAATTTGGCTTGGTTTAGGTATAATATATTTTATATATTATATTTGTGGAGGCCCAATTCAATTTGGATACAATTAGGGTTTGATTACAAAACCCTAGATTAACAATATATATATATATGTTTATGTTTTTTGCTTGGTGGGATTAAAGGACAAAACGGCAGCAGCTATTCGTTTTAGCCTCGGTAACAGTGCCGATTTTTGCTTAGTTCATTAGGAGCTTTGGAATTTTCTTTCAGTGCATGTTTGTTTGGGTGCTTTGGTGAAGCTGATTTGGGTTGTTATTTTGGGTCTTCTTCAACTCTGGTTCTGAAGATTTTGGTTCATCTATTTGGTGAGGTCTTTCCTCTTGTTTATTTGTGATTATTTGGAATTCACCTAAGGGTGGTTTTGTGAGACCATAGTGTCTCGTTTGTAATCGTTTGGAACTTATTTGGTTAATAGTGGAATCGGATTTCGATCCCATGGACGTACCTCACATTGAGGGAACCACGTAAAATTCTTGTGTTGCTTTTGATTTAATTTTTCCGCATTAGTTTTTATTCCCATTGATTGATTTACTTGTGGGGAATCACATATTTTCCCTAACAACTGGTATCAGAGCTTACGGTTTATTTGGGTTTATTTATTTGTGTAAATCAATGGAGGGGAATGTGGGTCGCATGTCTAGCTTCAATGGAAGCAATTGGGTAACTTGGAAAACTAAAATAGAGGACCTATTATTTTGTAAAGACTTGTATGGACCCATTGAGGGTGATAGTGGCAAACCTGATGATATGAAAGATGATGAGTGGAAGAGGCTTAATCGAAAAGCCGTTGGTGTTATCCGTCAATGGATTGATGACAGTGTGTTTCATCATGTTGCTACTGAAACTTCAGCACATGATTTATGGAAAAAATTAGAGAGTCTTTATGATAGAAAATCAGCCACAAATAAAGCCTTTCTGTTTCGTAAGTTGGTTAATTTAAAATATAAAGAGGGCAGCCCTATTCCGGAACATCTGAATGAAATAAAGAGTATTGTTAACCAACTTGCTTCTATGAAAATTATTTTTGATGATGAGTTGCAGGCTTTGATGCTACTTAGTTCCTTACCGAAAGTTGGGAGACTTTGGTTGTGACAGTTAGTAATTCGGCGCCCGATGGAGTTGTCACAATGGGCCAAGTCACTAGTAGCTTGTTGAATGAAGAAACTAGAAGAAAATCAGCGGGTTCCTCTCATTCGGAAGCATTTGTTGTGAGAGGCCGAAGCAAAACAAGGGGGAGAGTAAGACTCCTCATGGTCGTGATCAAAGCCGTGACAAATCAAAAGATGGTTCTTTTTCAAAGAAAGACGTTGAGTGCTATTATTGCCATGAGAAAGGGCACATGAAGCGGGAATGCCGAAAGCTCAAGAACAAGGAGAAAAGGCGTGACAAAAGTGTGGATAAGAAGCAAGAAGACACAACGGCAGTTACTACCGATGATCTCATGGTCGTTTGTGAAGATGATTG
Organism: Camellia japonica; assembly: GCA_030407325.1. NCBI lineage: Eukaryota > Viridiplantae > Streptophyta > Magnoliopsida > Ericales > Theaceae > Camellia > Camellia japonica. The sequence goes on along the minus strand of JAPPVO010005163.1, from coordinate 20,288 downwards.
TATCAATTTTGTGGGCCAAGAGAGCATTGGGTGATTGATTCTGGTGCTTCTTTTCATGTGACTTCTCGAGTTGATTTCTTCACTACCTACACCAGGAGATTATGGTTCTGTTCGAATGGGTAATGAAGGTTTGTCCAAGATTATTGGTATGGGTGATGTTTGCTTGGAAACAAATTTGGGCTGCAAGTTGTTGCTTAAAGATGTGAGGCATGTTCCCGACATTCGCCTCAATTTGATCTCTACTGGGAAGCTAGATGATGAAGGCTTCAACAACAAATTTGGTGATGGAATATGGAAGCTCACAAAGGGTTCTTTGGTGGTGGCTAAGTGCAAGAAGACTCATACACTTTATTCGATGCAAGGAAAAATTTGTAAAGGTGTTGTCAATGCACTTGAAGATGATACTTCTACCGAATTGTGGCACAAGCGGCTTGGCCATATGAGTGAAAAGGGGCTACAAGTTTTGTTCAAGAAAGAGCTTCTACCCGGTTTGAAAGGTACACATCTTAAAACTTGTGTTCATTGTTTGGCGGGTAAACAACATAGAGTTTCTTTTCATAAAAATGTTGCTTCTAGAAAAGAAAATGTTTTGGAGTTGATTCATTCGGATGTTTGTGGTCCTTTAAAAGTTAGAACACATGGTGGTGCACTTTATTTTGTTACTTTCATTGATGATTATTCAAGGAAAGTTTGGGCTTTTCTACTAAAAACTAAAGATCAAGTTCTAGAAGTATTTAAGCATTTTCAGGCCATGGTTGAAAGAGAAACAGGGCAGAAATTGAAGTGCATCCGAACAGACAATGGTGGTGAATACATTGGGCCATTTGATGAGTATTGTCGCAGCCAAGGTATTCGGCACCAAAAGACAGTTAAGAAGACTCCTCAACAAAATGGCGTTGCCGAGAGGATGAACCGCACCATTGTGGAAAGAACAAGGTGTTTGCTTTCACAAGCTAAATTGCCAAGATCCTTTTGGGGTGAGGCAATGAGTACAGCGGTTGACGTGATCAATTTGTCTCCTTGCTATCCTTTGAATGGTGATGTTCCTGAAAGAGTTTGGACTGGCAAAGATGTGTCTTATGAGCACTTGAGAGTGTTTGGTTGCCGAGCTTTTGTTCACATTCCAAAGGATGAGAGGTCCAAGCTTGATAGTAAGTCAAGACAATGTATTTTTCTTGGCTATAGGCGTGATGAATTCGGGTATAGATTGTGGGATCCGGTCGACAAGAAAGTCATTCGAAGTGATGTTGTGTTTCTTGAAGACCAAACAATTGAAGACTTTGGCAAAGGTGATCAACCGGAGCCAAAAACTAGTGATCTCATTGATATGGATCCATCTCCTTCATCTTCAGTTGATGATGAAAATGGGGGAGATGTGCAGCCACCTATTGAAGAAGTGGAGGATGATGCTAATCCTAATGAAGTTGAGCCAGAAATTGAGGAAGAGCATCCAACTCAAGAACCGCCACCACAACTTGAGTTAGAAATCTACAAGGGACCGACAACCTTCAAGAAAGTATCCTCCCAATGAATTTGTGTTGATTTCCGATCAAGGGGAGCCGGAGAGCTACCAAGAAGCAATTGAGCATGCAAAGAAAGATGATTGGAAAAAGGCCATGGAAGAGGAGATGAATTCCTTGCTTGAAAACCAGACTTATGATTTAGTGAAGTTGCCTAAAGGGAGGAAAATTCTGAAAAATAAGTGGGTTTTCAAATTGAAGAATGATAGGAAGAATCTGAGGTACAAAGCACGTCTTGTTGTGAAAGGCTTTGGGCAAAAGAAAGGTATTGACTTTGACGAGATTTTCTCACCGGTTGTAAAGATGTCTTCTATTCGGGTTGTACTTGGCATGGCTGCAAGTATGAACCTTGAAGTTGAGCAACTTGATGTGAAGACCGCATTTCTTCATGGTGATCTTGAAGAAGAAATTTACATGGAGCAACCGGAAGGTTTTGTAGAGAAAGGGAAAGAGAAATTTGTTTGCAAATTGAAGAAAAGTTTGTATGGCCTCAAGCAAGCTCCACGGCAATGGTACAAAAAATTTGACTCTTTCATGATGAATAATGGTTTTTCTAAAACCACTTCGGACCATTGTGTGTTTGTGAAAAATTTCCCGGATGGCAAATTTATTATTCTTTTGCTTTATGTTGATGACATGTTAATTGTGGGTCAAGATTCTACCATGATTAACAGGTTGAAATTGGAGTTGAGCAAGTCTTTTGCTATGAAAGATTTGGGACCGGCAAAGCAAATACTTGGTATGAAAATTGTTCGTGATCGCAAAAGGGGCTGATTTGGTTGTCTCAAGAGCTACATTGAGAAAGTTCTTGAGAGGTTCAACATGGATAAAGCAAAGCCGGTTGGTTGTCCACTTGCGGGTCACTTCAAACTTAGTTCGAATCAATGTCCTACAAGTGAGAAAGACAAAGAAGAGATGTTGAAAGTTCCTTATGCTTCAGCAGTTGGTTCTTTGATGTACGCCATGGTTTGTACAAGGCCGGATATTGCTCACGCCGTTGGTGTGGTGAGTCGTTTTCTCTCTAATCCGGGTAAAGAACATTGGGCAGCGGTAAAATGGATTCTAAATATCTTCGAGGGACTTCGAAGGTGTGTTTGTGTTTTGGGGATGGTAAGCCGATGCTTGATGGGTTCACAGATTCTGACATGGCTGGTGATGTTGATTCTAGGAAATCTACTTCGGGGTATTTGATGACTTTTGCAGGGGGAGCTGTGGCATGGCAATCTAAATTACAAAAATGTGTTGCTCTCTCAACTACCGAAGCTGAATTTATTGCCATTACAGAAGCTTGCAAAGAAGAGTTATGGTTGAAGAAATTTTTGCAAGAGTTGGGTTTGAAGCAAGAAAAGTATGTGCTTTATTGTGATAGTCAAAGTGCTATTCACTTGAGTAAAAATTCTACTTTTCATTCGAGATCGAAACACATTGATGTGAGATACCATTGGATTCGTGATGTGCTAGATTCGAAATTGTTACAACTCGAAAAGGTTCACACAGATGATAATATTTCAGATATGTTGATAAAGACTTTGTCGAGGGATAAACATTTGAAGTGTCGAACTTTGGCGGGTATGGTTAATGTCTCCACCTAAGTCGGTAGGGGGAGAATTATTGGGTATACCTCCTTATTGGAGTGTGGGACCCAATTGGTTTTGGAAAAAGAGTTTTAATTTGGCTTGGTTTAGGTATAATATATTTTTATATATTATATTTGTGGAGGCCCAATTCAATTTGGATACAATTAGGATTTGATTACAAAACTCTAGATTAACAATATATATATATTCTTTATGTTTTTTTGCTTGGTGGGATTACAAGGACAAAACGGCAGCAGCTATTCGTTTTCAGCCTCGGTAACAGTGCCGGTTAATTTGCTTAGTTCATTAGGAGCTTTGGAATTTTCTTTCAGTGCATGTTTGTTTGGGTGCTTTGGTGAAGCTGATTTGGTTTGTTATTTTGGGTCTTCTTCAACTCTGATTCTGAAGATTTTGGTTCATCTATTTGGTGAGGTCTTTCCTCTTGTTTATTTGTGATTATTTGGAATTCACCTAAGGGTGGTTTGTGAGACCATTCGTGTCTCGTTTGTAATCGTTTGGAACTTATTTGGTTGATAGTGGAATCGGATTTCGATCCCGTGGACGTACCTCACATTGAGGGAACCACGTAAAATTCTTGTGTTGCCTTTGATTTAATTTTTCCGCATTAGTTTTTATTCCCATTGATTGATTTACTTGTGGGAATCACATATTTTCCCTAACAGTTTTAACAATTTTGGGCCTGAGCCTATTTGTAGGTTAAGGGAGATCAAGCAGGGGACGCCAAACAACACAACAACACTTAGCTTTTATCTTAGGAGTAATTTTTCTTAAATTAGGAGTAGTTTCTTTGTAACTTGTGACTCATGTAAACATAGATAGTTTCATCTAAAATTGTCTTTGCTTATCTTGTTACTTTTGTTGTTGATTGAAATTTTGTTCCAAAGAAGTCCTTAAGCTTTTATGCTTTTAAGGCATTGAATAAAAAATACAGTCGTTTGATTTCTCTGGTCAATTGTTTAGTTTGAGTTATTGTTCAATTCCTGTCGATTGGGAGTTAACAAAATTTTTACTAACAATTTCACAATTTGATCCCAATGGAATAAAAGAAAACACATAAAAGTAAATATTTTGTGTCTTATAAATTGATTAATGGAAATTGAATATCTTACATTTAGAAACATATTCAATTTAACTAACGGTTAATATTATTGAAGGTATAAATGTAATCAAAATTTTCATATATTAATATTTGAAGAATCATTTGCATTTTGTTTGGTGCTTTTTGGAGTTTTTTTATTTATTATTTTTTGGTTACATATATTGAAAAAGAAAATATATTACATACATAATGAAGGTTATCATGTAGTGATTTTCGAAAATGAAAACACGTTTAAGACTTGTAAAAAGTGTAGATTTTACTTGATTTTTGTTAAAACAATAGTATTTATGTCTTAAATTTTTACTTTTACATGTAATTTGATACGTTTAAATTTTTTTTTTTTTTGACCTGATTATAAATACATAAAATTCAAGTACATTATGTGGAAGTTGATTTTGATAAGTTGCATATAACTAAAAACTTTACATTATGACATTGATAATAACTTGTGCAATGACCCCTCTACATAAAATTTCTGAATACTTCATCGGTGGGGGTTGTCACATCACCAGTCCTATCTGGAGAATAAAGTAAGAGAACATTGTTGGTACTTTTTTATAATAATAATAATATATAAAATAAACTAAATAGAAATGATAAAACAATTTGATTTATGTTTATATTCAAGAATGAATTACAGAATAAACTATAGAACTAAAAATACAAGAATGATTGAAACCCAGATATTACAAATTGATGAATGAAAATATAAAACAAACACATGCTAGAATAAAATGATAAATTGAAATAAAATAAGAGATGCAAACCGAAGCCTATGTAACCACAGTTTCTTTAAAACAGAATTGTTGTCTTCCCGATGGTGCTGGAGGTACACCGGTATCTGTCTCCTAGGATACGATGGTTGAAACCGGTTAGAGCAGACGTATCTTTTGAATAGCTTTGACGAACTTGACAATGACAACACACTCTCTCTAACGAGAACCAAAAAAGGGGCTAGCACATAAAAGAAAGAAAAAACTTCTTTTGTGTAAAAACTGTTGGAACAATCTTCTATGTAAAATAAATAACTTGAAACAAATCAAACAAATAAAAATAAATTACTTACAGAATTTATTTTAATGAAATGTAAAAGTACAAAAAGATCAAGTGAAGTGTGTGACACTCTCTCCTTAAGACGGATTCACCCCGCTTTGGTGCTTACGGACTAATGGCGTCTATCTCCTAGGATACAATGATCTTCACAAATTGTAGTATCAATCCAAACAATTTGTACGGCGAACAAAAACCTGTGTTCTTTACTCTCTGAATTTTTTCCTAAAATAATATGAAGAATATATTTATGCAAGAGAGCAAAAGGAAGGCAATAAGATGATTTTCAGAATCACTTGATTGCTAGAAATGGCCTGGTATATATATACCCGAACAGGTCTGAAATTCAAACGAACAGGTAGGTTTTTGAATGAACAGGTGCAACAGATACAATTCAAATTTCGAACAGATAACTACAGCAGTTTCATATTTGTTTAGAAACTGTTGGGCAGTTTGAATCTGTCCTAAAAAAACCGAATTTGTTTGGTTTTTTTTGAACCTGTTGAACTTGCTGGAACTAGACCGAATGAGGAAAGAATTGAGGACAGAAATTGAATTTAAATTTGAATTAATTTCATTCAGAAAAATTAATTTTCCCGCAAGTATTTTTGGAAAAATTTAAAATAAATTTTGTCCAAAAATTAAAGTTAGGACCGACCCAACCCACAACCCACACCAGCACCCGGCATGGTCGGTCGGACGGACGGTGGCGGCGGCGCGCGCACTCTTGTGTGGTGGTTTGAGCCAAGGTACACTTTGTCCATAACTCCTCTCTTCTACAAACTTGGGGTGCCCCTTAGAGCCCAACCCAAGTATTCCCACCTAGAGCTTATATACCCACATAAGCTCACTTAAAGTTTCAACGTGGGACAAGCCTTACAAGGAAACCCACATTTTATTTTTTAATTGTCCATTCCACGAACCCAAAAATGACGTCAATTTCCCATTCACTCATAAATGGTTTTGATTAATCGTCTTCACCGTGTGACTTGCCATGTGGCAAGGAACACGTCACCTCTTTAGACCCACCCCAAAAGACGTGTGGGCCCCACTCAAATTTAGGCTCAATGTTGGCCCAAAATAAGCCTATATAAACCAAATTTCCAACAAAAACCATCTCTAACTTTATCATCTCAAAACACCATCTTCATTTTCTATCTCAAAAATCTCTTTAAAATCATTCTACCAAGTTGGAGGTAGGGATGGCTACGGGGCAGGTTTTTCATCCCTCGTTCCCCCCCTGCGCCCCTTTCAAACCCCACTCCCGCCCCGCCCCCGCCTCTGCCCCTCTAACCCTACTACAGGTGGAACTTTTTAACCTATCCCACCTCGGCGGATACCTAACCACATTTCAAATAGCCAAAAAAATCAATAACCATTTAAATTCTTAACACACTAAATAATCTCTTATTTCCATATATATAAACAATGAGATTTTTAAGATTATTATTTATTTATATTTAAATAGAACCACAGACTTTTAGTATTCCTTTTTTATATCTAATTATATTATATTTACAAACATATTATTAACTATATCGGGTCACATTTGGATCGGGAGATGCAATACCCCCCTCCCCCACTCGACCCCCCCAACTCCCGTTGCTAGTGACCAAAATATAATCCACTCTCGCCCCACATAAATGTCTGGTCGGCTAAAATTCACCCCATTCGAGCAGGTATGGGCGGGCCTCCACGAATTGGATTAAAATGACCATCCCTAATTAAAGAGGAAAGGCCTCTATTTATACAAGTGAGGGAGTCCCTAGCCATGAAGGCTATAGCATCAATTGCCATTAACCAAGGCCATCAAATGTCATCAACTCTAGCCATTAGGGTTAGAGTTACAAAGGTTCAAAACTCCAAAAGCATTATATAAATCATTATGTATATATAATGCATAAGTTTGAGAATTAAACCATATGGGTCGCAAAATGGATACAGGTATGGGTCATAACCCGATCCTAGCCTAATCTCAAACACATACACAAGCTAAGCTCAACATAACACAGCCCAGCCCAAACTCAAGACTAAGTTCAAGTTCAAGTCCAAGACCAAACCCAACACATGTACAAGTACAAGCCTAAGCCTAGTCTAAACCAAGACTAAGTCCAAATCTAAGCCCAACTTTTATTGATGCCCACTTTATGAGACAATTCTCATTGACAACCTAATGGTTTCAGCACATTTATTTTTGTATTGCAATCTTCTCACTTAAGAGAATACAAAACCACTTAGTCCAACCTCAACCGGCGGTTGGGTCCCACTTTAATTTCATATTAAAGTTGCCGAAAAGCAATTATTTTCCAAAAATCCCCTACATGAATAAAATTGGCTGAATAAAGAAAGAACGAGAGACAACAAAGACTCAGAGAGAGAGCACACAGAATAACCCTACATTCGAAAAGGTAGCTGTTGGCCTTGAACCTTTCGTAGTGAAAGCCTATCAGATTTACTGGCTAACCAGTAAACGTGATGTCTTGAACTGTTCTGTCATTTGTGTAAACCAAGACAATAGACCTCACACAGGAGTCACTCCAACTATTGTTCTTTTCTCACTATTGTGTTCGGTTTGGGCCTGGAACACTCGCCTGGTTCAATGAGTGCTTTTAAAGAATTTGGCCTTGTTAATTCTTAAAGAAGTGGCCCCACTTCGCACTCACATAGGTGACCTACATAAGGTATCTCGCTATACCATGGTTGACTATTCACAGTACTTAGGTCATTAAAAGCATCAGCTTAACCTTCCACCCCACAGGGTATCACTGTATAAAGGAATGGGCAAGAGGATTTACCTCTTCAATGACTCACCCGTTACACGCAATGAGGTTGTCCCTTCGAACCTAGATCTTAGGATCTCTAAATCAACTAGGTTGGGTTTTTTCGTTCAGGTAACACTCACTAAAGCACTAACCCCATTCTTTTGACGACTTTTATATAACTCTCGATTTAAACCTTTGGTTAGCGGATCCGCAATATTGTCTTTGGATTTCACATAGTCTATAGAGACAATTTCACTCGAGAGTAACTATCATATGGATTGTATGAACAAATATGTTAGATTATTATACATATTACTTTGTGCCCATATCAGCATGATACAGATAGTGGGCACAGATTTCAGCAATGTGGAACATCTTCAATGAGTTGGTGTAGCCATTCAACTTCTTCTATTGCTTTATCTAAAGTAATAAACTTAGATTCCATCGTTGATCTCGATATACACTTCTAATTGGAAGATTTCCAAGACACGGTTGCACTTCCAAAAATGAAAACTAGTCCACTAATGGACAAGATGTCCAATTGGCGCGCCTCCTAGTACAACAGGATATCAAGTGTAATGCTATCCATAATCCCAATTATATTTCAAGTACCTTAGTACCCGCACAATCGCCTTCTAAAGATAGGCATCGGGATTACTCGTGTATTTACTTAGTATGCTATATCTGGCCTAGCCAACTCATCAGATACTTGGACTTCCTATGATCCGAGAATATTTCATTATTCTTAGTCAAACAGAGACTGAAATCTACCGAAGTCTTTAACACACTTGTATCTTGACTCTATCAAACAATGAGATTGAGAAAGTATAACACCATTAGATGTTTTGGAAATCTTAATTTCCAAATATACATCTACAAGGCCCATCTTTCATTCAAACTTAAGTTTAACAACCTCTTCGTAATTTTAAATCTTCTCATAATTACCAATCATACAGACATAAACTGATATCTATTTGTTAGTGTCTTTGACATCCACGCATTTGTCAATACTTGTTTATTTAAAACCCACTTGACAACATTGTGTTGTTAAATTTCACATGCCATTGTTTCAGAACTTGTTTCAAATCATATAATGATTCTCAAGCTTACACACTTTCCTCATCTTGGAACTGACAAACCCTTCGGGTTGTTCCATAATGATTTATTCAACTAAATCTTCATATAGGAAAGCTATCTGAACATCCATCTTGATGTATCTCCAGACTTCGCACAATTGCAATTACACTTACCATAACTAGTCATCACATATCAAAGTAATCCAAACCTTCTCTTTGCCGATATCCTTTGATAACAAGCCTATTTCATCTGCATTTATTCACATACATCCCAAAACTTACAACTATGCAAGATAAAATTAAATTAAGAACTTATTTCTAGAGAAATCATAGCTTCAAAGAAGCTTTTATAGCCTCACTAACCACCATATAGGTTTAAGAAGATTAGACAAAAGAACTTTAAAGTTCTAGCCTTTTAACATCTTCTAGCCCCATCTCTTTCCTCATAAACCTGTTTCCTCAATTTCATGATGGTATTCTTGTGTAAATCTGAATATCATATTTGTCCACAAGGAAACCAATATGCACTACTATATTGTGCATAATTGTTGAACACAAAGTTAACGATTCTTTAAGCATATCCTACCCACCTTCTACATGACACCTCCACATTTGTAGAATTTATACGAAGGCTTTCAACCTTTCCAAAAATTGATACAGGGTTTTAAAAGAATTCCTTGTGTCACAATGATATGAAACTCTCAAAATCATATCATAGAAAACACATTCGCAGACCGTCATCAATCAAATTAGGTCTTTTCCGAATTCAAGGCACCAAAACATAGTTGGTCCAACTTCTCTGAAGCCAATAGCCTTACTATTAGGGAACATAGATCCATCAATAGTCTACTATTCGAAACTTCATTACATAGCCAGTAGTCTTATCACTAAGAATCAATAATTTCTCAGCATGTGGTTAGTAAACCTTTCACTACTAGGAATGACAATGTCTTGACATGTGATCAGTTGTCACGCCTTGACTTTTATTATTCGAATCCATTACCAAATCCATTATAATAATTCCATTTAGTTGAGAACATGAACAAGAATAAATAATAACATCCTCTCATGATAACAATGATGATATAAATAAGACATGGTATAATGCCCGTAGGCTTACATTGAATAACAATAAATAAAACAAAAGGGATTTACCCTTATACAATACATGGCACACAGTCAACAAGTAAAGGGCCCCATGGCCAACAATTAAAAGACTTCAAGTAATACACGATTCCTTCAGCCTTGTACCTGAAAAAGTTTATCAACATGTAGGATGAGCACTAAGCCCAGTAGAGATCCCAAAGATCTTAACCAATCACAACATATAGATAAAAATGATCATGAATGCATAGTGACATACCATATAAGTAATATGAAATTTAATATCCAAAATATACTCTTACAACTGTGTTTTTCTCAAAAAGTTCATCCTGACACAATTTAGTATAAAAATCATTTCTCCTCTTTCACATTTCCATCATTACTTCCAAAAGAAAAAGTTTTCAAACCTCTTTCTTTCTTTCATTAAACTTCCCACATTAACAAAAGAATCTCACTTAAACAATTGTTCTGTAAATATAACCCCACATGGTAATCATAATTCACATTCTACCTCTCAATACACCATAAGCGTATACATCCCAATATATATCTGCAACCTTCCCTGACCATAGGTCTAAGGATTTAAAAAGGTGACCGGTATGAAACTGTTAACACATATATACATTCAAACAAGATAGCTGAAGTAATACATACGACCAATCTCATCTCCACAATATGAAAACCGACAACACGTATATATATCCGCATCAAGATAACTGAAGTAATACATACTACCATCTCATCTCCACCGGCCTACTGCACAGATGACATATCAACAATACCAGTACCACATAACACTTTACCGACCTCACCTAGAAGGAGGTGCTCCTCAGGTCATACTTTACTGAGTGCAAACCGGAAGGGAACAAAGACCTATCACAAGGCGCCACGCTTTGCCGGCTAAGATACGGCGGGAAACGGACCCCCTTTTTACGCTTTACTGTGGCACAAACCGGAAGGGAACAAAGAACCTATAACAAGGTGCCACGTTTTGCCGGCTAAGATAGGTGGGAAATGGACCCCCTTTTTACGCTTTACCGAGGCGCAAACCGAAAGGGAACGAGGAAACCTCTGTCAAGGCGCCACGCTTTGCCGACTCAACACCGCGGGAAACGGATCCCCAAACATCATCACAATAAAAGCATAATCACGCTAACCGACATCAATAATACACGGTGTAATACATACACCTAGTCCGATTACCACTATAACAATCATAATCAGTTAATTTCATCAACATACTTCTTTTAAAATACACTCCACGAACCACCGTTCCACATAGGTTTTCCTTTATTTCAAGCATTCCCAAAACACATCATAGGGTACTACACATTAAGACCATAACTATTCTACAATAGTCTCTCAACGAAAAAAACACTTACAAACGTTCCAATTACTTCTTTGACAACATAATTCATAACTCAACAATGGAATTGTTTATTCACAATGTCCACGTCCAACCAACAACATATCATCTCATATCACGCAGTCCATCCTACACTAGTACTGGCATATATCTAACAACAGTCAATACCATCCTCCACCGATAGCCAAGGACAAACTCTAGACGCCAATTACATAATCCGAAATAATAGATACACCCTTAGGTAATTCCATGTTCCCGTACATTAGAAACTCTCACATTTTATAAAAAGATAGCTAATCCCAATTTGTTTTAAAAATAGGGCTTCTCCACTCCAATTCCCAACATACGCAACAATTACCAAAATCTGCTATCATTAGCCCCAAAATCTTAATTTGATAAACAACCACAACATAACCCCAATTTGCAGCTTACATACAACCTTTCTTCAACATTCTACAATTTACGAATGGAATACCAAACCCTTCCAATCCCATATCCTAAACATACTTTTCACGACCCAAAATCAAATGTAAACATAACCTGTAAACCCACCAATTTAAACCCAAATAAACTCGTATGCTTTTTAACCAAATCAACTATAAACTATATTTTTAAATGTAGTAAAAATACCACAAGTCTATATATAGAAAGGTATTGAAAAGAAGCTCAAGAATCCCTACCTCTTGAAGCGAAGGGAAGAGAAGCCGAAAATCCATCAGCGATAAAAACACGATCCGTTCAGATGAAAAGGAAGCCCTCGCGACCCTCTACGTTTTGATCTATAGGACTAGGGGTAGAAAATGGGTGTAACTAGATGAAACCAAAGCTTTTAGGTCCAAGAAACCCTAAAATGGCGAAAAAATGGGAGAGAGAGAGAGAGAGAGAGAGAGAGAGAAAGAGAGAGAGAAGAGCAAAAAGTGACTTTTTTAGCGCACTACGACCTTATATAGACGCGTAGACCGCTTGAGCGCAAGAAGTGACGCTCGAGTGTCTAGACACAAAAAGTGTGACTGCTCAAGCGTAGGAAGTGACACTAGCGAAGTGTGACCGCTCAAGCTTTTAGTGATTTGAAAATTAAATTATGAAAAACATACTTACACAAGCTGTATGTGATTATCAGCTTTATATCTCAACAATGCTCTTTACCTAGTTTTCACCCATGAGACATTTAGATATTTAATACAAGAAATCACAATGAGGGTGCACTTCAAAGATTAGCAAAGCTAGGTAGAATAACATACTTTACAGTTAATTCATTGAGAACAAAGAATTAAAAGAATAGTAAAGCTCCCGCAACTGGAGGCCCTTACAGCACATCAAGAAAAAATATATATATATTTTACATTCAAAACACTGAAAAAGATGAAGATACTAAAAAGTTATACTCACCCCTTAATGTAATCCTACTAGAGAAGATCAAGATATTTCTCCCATTGTTTCTAAAAAAAAAAGAAGTTAAAAAAAAGAATCAGATCATACATACATATTCGCCATATTTTCGATCCTCCACTCTGCCTTGCTTCAGGATAGCCCATTTATTATTCTCCCTAAAACTTTTCTCTCTCTTTTCCTCTAAAAGCTAGAGTTCTATCTTTCCCTCTTAATGCTTAGATGGAGTGGAGTTCATTGTATTGTTGTGCCAAAATATAATTCAAGAGATACTTGTCTCGAAAAGAGAAATATTAAATCTACATAATTTTCAATCAGAAGTCATAAACACAACATCACATTTTCCTGTCAAGCAAGCGTTTGACAATTTCCATGGGAAAAAAACATGTAACAATCTCAATTTTGACCCAAACCACCAATTCATTAAACCAATGAAAGAACCCGGAATAACCCACTCTACACCCCACCATTTTACAATTTCAAACCAGATACCCCCTCATATGTTCAAGATGCTGCTTTATTTGTTTCTGCTTTGGAGATTTCAATTTTCATACTTTCCTTTCCTAATTAGTCTCTCATTGCCAGTTATTTACAGTTGATACTCATGTGGCCGGTTAACAAACATAATCACACTATGAATTAGTAAAATTTGACATAAATTTAGCTTCCACTAAATGAGTGCAAGATTTACAAACTATTCAAGTCCTGGCTTCATTCCTTATTTGCAAAGTAGTAAAAAAAAAAGTGTGCTCATAAAATTACTAGATCTGTCATTAAACCTATTTGTTTGACAAACATTTTAGGAATATTGACAACATTGATTTGGAATAAACAAGGGATTATCACGATTACAAAAATTAATTTGTGTTTGGGAATCATTATAAAAAGGAAGGGGGGGGGGAGGGGGAAAGAAAGAAAAGAAAAAAAGGGGCTTCTGAATCTAAAACGTAGCTACATCTAGAGATATTAACTATAGATTGAACTATAAGTAAAATCATAACCACAACTCTGATCCACATGAACATAAATTTCATGATCAAGGTTGCTAATCTATAAACAAAAATCTAAAAACATATACAGGGGCAATTGCATGCCAAAACAAAATTTGATTACCAACTCCAAATTAAATTTTAATTATGCCCAAATCAAGATTTACAAAGGTGATCCATATTCAAAACACTAATTAAAAAATCCAAGTACATATCAAGATAAATTCCATCAACAAATATTCTCAAGCATGCAAAACATCAAACATAAAGAATTCACACTATAAAAACACAGCTAACAGTGCAAAAAATCCAAAACCCAAATCAATGAAATTAAGACATGCAACTAATTAGTCTCTCATGCCAATTTTCATATATGGCTCTCAAGAAATAAACATACTTTTCACAAAATAGAGCACAAAATTGAGAATCTTCTTCTAATAAGAAAAAAATAAGGCATTTGGCAAGAAAAAAAAAAGTCATTTGGCAAGAAAAAAAAAAAATTAGGGCACAGAAATTGCAATTTATAGGGCAAAGAAAGAGAAACACCCATGCCAGCGAATTTGTCAACAGAAAAAATAAGAAGAAGCTAAAGAAGAGAGAGAGAGAGAGAGAGAGAGAGTAGGAAAATTTCTATGAAACCTACACAATTCCAAATCTGATTGTAATGTACAACAAAAACAAAATTCAAAATCATAAACTAATTACGATTGCAAGAAGGTAGATACATGTCACAATATGTAGGAAAGATTCCAAATATAACTCTCAAAATCTCCTGATCATCAAGAGAGACTCCCTGTAAAGAGAGAGAGAGAGAGAGTTCTTAATGTTTCAAGTTTAAAAGTTGAGCCAGGAGATTTTAATATAGGCAGGGAAAAACAATAGAAGCAGAGCTTGTGGTTTAAAAAGAAGGAAAGAAAAGAACAAAACAACCTTATTTAGAATGAAATAGTACACAATTTCACAGACAAACAGCCCCATCCAAAAAAAAGAAAAAAAAGCACCTTCACAGATATATAGAAATAAACAAGTAGAATCACAAATTCTATAAGTATAAACAACATTTCCAAAATATAACCTGATTATATCGTTGTCAATTCAACAGCTTTAAATTTCTCTCACTCATATCTTCCTCTAAGAACTGTTAATGCTCTTCTTCATCTTTGTTTGGCTTCTCAATTGGTGCTTCCATATTCCTTTATTGGCTTTCAAATCGAAGGTTGGCACCAGATTCAACTTACATCTTTTTTTAGGTGGGTGCTTCTATACTCAATCACCATGATAATTGACATACAAACTGAACCACTGTGGGATACTCACAAAACACCAAGATTAAGAATGTCTTCAACCCAAATCTCACCCTTGCCCTCAAATCCACATTTGTTCTAAATAAAATAAAATAAAAAAGAAAAGAAAATAGCACAAAATAGCAATGCAAAACATTTTGTTTATAGTTTTACCCTCTGTATGGTTTTGATCAATTTCAATTTAGTCCCTAGTTTTAATTTGAACAATTTAAATCTTTAATTTTAAGAATTGTGTAAACATAGTCTAACTGTCAAAAAAACTAGAAGGTTGCTGCATTTATATATGATAGTTATTTACATTTTGAGATAAAAAATTCCCTTAAGGAGCTAAACTTCAATAACTCTAAGCTTCAACAACTCTCATTTGTGGAGATCTGATCTTGAACACAAGCTCTTCCCCTATGCATGATGATGGGAATAAGATGTATAGTTTAAAAAAACTAACAATTCAAGTCCAAGCACTTTCATGCCGCATTGCATTGGACCGCCATACAATCACCAAAACAAAACAAAACAAAACAAAAAATTGATGCCCTCATGAAGCACCCAAAACCCTTGTTAATCACTGTTTGTGGCCCACATGCTAACCAATAAGAGATTTCATATCAATATAGATAACTTAGAAAAATTCCCAACAAACGAGGCGATGCCCCAAAAAAAATTCTCAGCAAAGAGATTTCATACTTAGTCTTTTGCAATTCTTAAAGCCAATTGTTTATAACTTTAGTATGTCCAAAAAAATTTTGAAAATTGTTCCCATTCTGAAACAAAATCAATGTCAACATGCGTATTTAAAATAAAATAAAAAAATTAAAGCAAAAATTTATCCAAAAAAACTAAATGTTTACACAAAAATAACAAGAATAGTATAAATTAAAAAACAATCACAAACCCTATAAACAAAATTATAAGGAAATAAATTATTTTCCACCTAATAATTGAAAACCCATAAATAAACTGATGAAGATCGATATTCTGCTGATTTAAGGTCCAGCTTTTGCTAGATCAAACCCAAAAAAGAAAAAAACTGTAAAATTACCTTTGAAATTGGGCGGATTGAATTTGAGAGCGAGGGCGTACGATCTCGATTTGGAATTAATTGGATCAACCGAAAGTGTTGCGAAGGCGAACCTGATTCGATCACCACCAGTTGTCTCGCTGGCCGATCACCGATTGCTAGAGAGAGAGATATGAAAGAATGAGAGAGAGAGAGAGAGAGAAGAGAGAGTGAAGGCTGCAGTTACCCCGAAAAACAGAGAGTGAAGGTTGCTGGGAGAGAGGAGATAGAGAAAGAGATTGAAATCCTTATGAGTTCCATTCTGATTAGAGGGAGGCAAAATAGTTATTTTGGGGGGGGAAAATTCTAATATTTTTTTTGGTGATTGGTGCCCAAATTTCATTTTGGCGCTTTTCTTTTTTTTTTATCATACAATTCACGACATGCATTGTGCGTTGTAAAAAAACAATACTTTTAATGGCAAGCGATGTGTGCGTCATAAAAAGTACAATACTTTTAATGGCGGGTGTTGTGTACGCCGTAAAAAGTATTCACTTTTCACGGCTGACGTATGTACATCGTGTATAATTGATGTATTAACAGCACGCCATATGTACATCGTAGAAAGTTTTATTATTTACGGCGTGCATTGCAAGCTGTAAAAAAATCATCGTTATTACCATTCACGGCCTACGCAATAGACACGCCGTGGTTGGAAAAGTATTTACGACGTGCAAAAAAAGCAAGTCATAAAAGTGAGAAACTACGGCGTGCATTTATTGTATGCCATTGATGTGGTGTCATAAAAAGCCAATTTTGTTGTAGTGGCTCGAGCGTAAAATACAAACTCTTAGAAGTTTTACATACAAGTGACCACCGTTCAAGCACAAGAAGTACCACTTGAGCGAACACTGCTCGAGCACAAGAATGGCCGCTCGAGCGAAGAATGACAACTCCTAGTATCTCTGTAGACCTACAAAAGTGCTAGAAGTTCACAATGACTGCTCGAGCGCAGGAAGTGCCACTTGAGCACAGAAGAAAATTCTGGGCAACAACAGCTTCAGAAACAAGTCACCAACATGTTCCCAATGCAACCAAGACACCAAAATAACCAACCCAATAAACAATGAGAACAAGCAAGACATGAACAACCATAAAAGGCAATGAAACCCGGATCCAAAACATCAACTGGTCGGATTCAAACTAGGGTCACTATAATGATTAGTAGTCACTCCACTACTAGGAATCACAACGTCTTGACATAGGATCAGTAGACTCTTTCATTACTAGTAATCATCATGTCTTGACATATGATCAGTAATCTGTTCACTACTAGGAATCACAATCTCATAATTGTGTAGCCAGTGGTCTAACACCTCCTAGGAATCACCAGTTTTCTATCTCTGCGATCAATGATCTTGCACTTACTAGGAGCCATAAACTTAAGAATATATTTGAAATTTTTTAAAAATTCAAAAAATATATTCACCTACCCTAACAGGTCGACTCATTTTAAGCAAAGTCACATAGCAATCACACGTGTTATAATTGACACAAGGATAACATACTAATTGCCTCTAATTCTGTCACGACCCAAACCTGTCCCTAAAAGTTAGGCCATGGCCGGCCTGTACTTAGGCCTTAAAATAAATATTCAAAAGAATCAAATCATATCGGGATCTAAAGCAGAAGCAATTAAAAATCAGAATGTCCATTGAGCAGTGCTTATATGCCAGGATTTTTAAACATCATGTCGTATTTAGAATGTCCACACATAATCCATAGATACATAAGTGCAAGTCATGTAATGATGTACAAAGAGTTAACCAGCCAAAATTACTATATTAACAAAGTGTTTACCCAAAAGCCATAAAAAGCTTAACAAAAATGTGGCATTAAAGGAGCTTCTCAAAAAGACAAAATGGCTCAAACATTGGAGGCTTAACAAAGCAGGTCTATCAAAAGGGTCCTGAAACTGACCTAGGGCTGGCCTCCAAACTGACCACCTACAAAACATATATGAATACAGAGTAAGCAAGGTTCAGTGAATAATAATAATGTAAGGAAGCATATTAATGAGCATGTGCCTTGAAGAATTTTATATAAAATATGCATGACTTATGCACAATCTTAATCCAGAACGACCTTGGGCCCAACATAATCACAGAATGGCCTTGGGCCCAACATATTAACAAAACGGCCTCAGGCCCAACATATAATACAGAACAGCCTTAGGCCCAACATAACAGAATGGTCTTAGGCCCAATCATAGTACCAGAACGGCCTCAGGCCCAACAGATTACCAAACAGCCTCGGGCCCAATCATATAAAAACAACCTCGAGTCCACATATAACAAAACAGCCTCGGGCCCAATCATATATCAAAACGGCCTCGGGCCCACTTACCATAGCATATACAATTCACATTTCATATCCATATTCCATATTACAATTCTTGGAACTCATTCATTCAAATAAAACATAATTTCAGAAAATCACATTGAACATATCTTTACAATACTATTACTCACAATGGTTTCCAGAAATGGTTGACCGGTCCTCGAATCTTGACCTGCAATCACAATGCGCATAGCACAACATATCAAACATAGAATTACTCTCTCGATCAAATTTACTTTTCTTAATCAAATAAATTGATCCCTTACTTTGCTCCCTAACCAATTATTTATTGTCACGACCCAAACCTGCCCCTATGGGTTTAGCATCGCAACCGGCCAGTAATTCGTGATTACCGAAGGCCTGTTTAACAGTAATGACAGTAAGACAAAGTAAAGGGGCTGGCGGAAGCCAAAACAGTAAATAAAAGATGTCCAATGAGCTGTGACATTTTGAATGCAAAAAGACTTTTTCTAAACAGGCCGCATTGATAACCAAAACATATGTACATGTGACATATACACAAACATCCATGTCAGGGACCAAATCCCTAACTATAACCGTACAGTCAAGTCTTAAACATTTATTACAAAACAGAGACAAGGGGGTGAAACTGAGACACCCCAAAACAGCCTTAGCTTGAACGAACTTGGAACCTCGAAGTGAGGCACGTTGGTTGGCTTGACAAAACAAGAGCTTAACCTGACACTCCTAGCATCGGTCTGGTGCCTGGACACCTATATATAAATATAAACAGTGAGCTAAAGCCCAATGAATAACAAATGCGTAAAGGGGTTAAGAATGAATGTCCTTTCAGTAATTAAAACAGTCAATTGCATCAGTAAATCAGTCATTTAGAACCATAGTAGTCATATGTGGTACATCCCATAGCAAAACAGTACAGTAGGTCTTAACAGACCGAACAGTCAATTGATGGCCATCAAATAGTGAACAGTAGTGGTCCTAACATTGGAACCGACATAGATCTCTGAAACAGTAGCAGTAACAGTAACAGTAACAGTAGGTTGCTATGGATGCCACGAGTACAGTTTACAAATAAGACAAACATTCATTCATTAAACAATCACATTTCAGTAAGCAGTACAGTTGATCATTCAGAAAATAATCATAATTGAACATATCTTTACAACATTGTTACTCACAGAGTACTAGGTTACAGACAGGCTAATGAGTGTTCTCGAATGCCAACCCTACAGTTGCAGAACGAACACACACTCAGGATTAATAACTTAGCCCCTAACCATACTGGTGCGGTTCTGTAACATTATCCTCATTAAGATGCCTTAAACATGGCCTAGAAATGCCTAGGATGGAATGAGGATGCAAAAATGCACTTCAAAACACTTTTCAAATTTTTGCTGAAACAGGGGTCTCGCTTGAGCGTGGCTTTCTATGCTCGAGCGAGCTTTCCAAACCAGAGGGGTCGATCGAGCGTGGACTTCCTCGCTCGAGCGGTCTGTAAAAATGCAAAAGTACTGGATGTTGCAAATCCTGCTCGATGCTCGCTCGACGCTCGCTTGAGCGTGAGACACAGCTCTTCGCTCGAGCGTAGGTCTCGTCGCTCGAGCGTGCGTCTGCGTGCACAAAAACCTGAGAGCTTGCAATCTACGCTCGAG
>JAPPVO010005162.1:0-25412 GCA_030407325.1 Camellia japonica | reverse complement strand
TTGAGAGAACCAGGCATGCCAAAGAAAGCATGCCAAATCCACAAGTCATAGGAGGCACCTACTCGAGTAAAACTGTTGGTTTGTGGTAGTGACCAGTGTAAGCACTGGCTTCGGCAGTTGGACATTTATTCTAATGCCAGTGCATACAATCTAAACTCCCTAACATTTTAGGAAACTCGCGTTGTTCTCTCTCTTGCAATAATCTGGCGACATCTGCCTCATTTAGGGATCTTAAGCAAACGTCTTCATAGATAGTAATAATCGTTCTGGTAAAAAAATTCAAGGTGACAATTGCAGTATATTCATTGATTCTAATGTACTTGTCCATAGTATCAGTAAGTACACCGTATTGCAGGATCCGAAGTGCAACAGTCATCTTTTGTATACTAGATAATCCAGGAGCACCAGTGGCATCATGGGTTTAGATGAAGTACTCATTCACTTGTTGAATATCAAGTAAGATAGTAAGAAATAATGACCGCCTCATTCGAAAACGTCTTCGGAAGTATTCTTCTGGGTAGACAGGATTATTTGCAAAGTAATCTCTATAAATTTGTTCGTCATCTTTGACTCTCTCACGATTAATATATTGACGATCAGTTGTGGAACCAACATGTCCTGTTGGTTGGTTTAGGGTTAACGCTTGTATTCTTTGTTGTTGCGCTGTTAACAGTTACATCATGATTA
Source organism: Camellia japonica (assembly GCA_030407325.1). Lineage (NCBI taxonomy): Eukaryota > Viridiplantae > Streptophyta > Magnoliopsida > Ericales > Theaceae > Camellia > Camellia japonica. The sequence goes on along the minus strand of JAPPVO010005162.1, from coordinate 24,725 downwards.
TATCATCATCAGATGATGAAGATTCATCAAAATCTCCATTGAAGACGGCTTTAGCGAAATTGTTCATTGTGAGTGGGTGGGTGAGTGGATGAATATGAAGATTACAGAAAATCTTGTGAATAGGTAAAAAGAGTTTAGAAGATATAAAAATTATGGGTAGGTGAATATGAAAATTGTGGATGTAAGATACAGATAACGCAGTAGGTAAAAAGATTCAAATCATACCTTATGTGATAGAATCCGAAATGAAGAATCTTGTGGGTAAATCACGTGCTTCACAACCACGAACTAAGAACACCTAGCAATGGAGTGATACCACAGCATGAGTATCACCTGCTCTAATCACAGTGTAAAGGCTTGATCGTTATTCTAAATGGGAGAGAGTTAGAGAGAGAGCATGGGAAAAATCATTTGTTATTTGATTCATCCCACATATCATATCTGATATATAGGCTGACCATCTAACCATCTATCCATATATCTTGATAAGATATGATAGATATAGATAGTGATAGTGGGTGATACAAACAAGATAGTCATGAAAATTCAAATTCAAATTACATGAGTAATTTGAATGGGTCATGGGCAATGCCACATGGGCGCCTAAATTTTGGTCCAATTCCCGGCCCAATTTCCAATATCTCTTACTCACACATGAGTTGGCATGATGTCACGACCCAAACCTGCCCCTATGGGTTTAGCACCGTAACCGGCCAGTAATCCGAGATTACCAAAGGCCTGCTTAACAGTAAGACAGTAAAACAGAGTACAGGGGCATGGCGGAAGCCAATACAGTAAATAAACAATGTCCAATGAACTGTGACAGTCTGTATGCAAAAGATTTTTTTCATACATATGTATATATACAGTCAGTGCAAAACAGTATATACAACATTTACAACCATACAGAACAGGGACCTAATCCCTATTAAACAGTACAAAAATAGATACAGAGACAGACAGGGGAAATTAAAACACCCCTAAGCCGTAGCTTGGCAGGTTCGGAACCTCGCAGTGAGTCACAGTGGTTGGCTTGACAAAAAGGGAAGTCTACCCCACGCTCCTAGCTCCGGTCTGGTGCCTGTACATCTACATATATATATGAGCGGTGAGCTAAAGCCCAGTGAATAACATAAAGCGTAAAGGGGTTTAGAATGAATGTCCTTACAGTAGTGAAAACAGTTCATTTCAATCAGTATATCAGTTGTTCAGTACAGTAAACAGTCATATGTGGTACATCCATTAGCATAACAGTAAACAGTAGGTCTTAAAAGACCGAACAGTCAATGATGGCCATCAATCAGTAAACAGTAGTAGTTCTAACGAGGAACCGACAGAGATCTCTGTAACAGTAACAGTCAGTAACAGTAGTTGCTAAGGATGCTACAATACAGTTCAGAATATAGGACATACATTCATTCAGTTAACAGTATCAGTTCAGAAACAGTACAGTTTAATTGTTCAGAAGATAATCATTTTGAACATATCTTTACACAGTTGTTACTCACAGAGTTCTGGGCTACAGTAAGCTAGAGCGTCTCCTCGGAAGCCAACCCTACACAGTAACAGATCGAACACACACTAAGCTACCCAGTTGGGAAAGATAATAACTTAAATCCCTAATTGCCTCGGTGTGTTCTACATCTATATCCTCATTAAGATGTCTTAAACTAGGCCTAAGAATGCCTAGGATGGGATGAGGATGCAAAGATGTGTTCAGAAAACATTTTCAGAATTTTCAGTGAAACAGGGTCCCGCTCGAGCGTAGGTTACTTCGCTCGAGCACACAGGCAAACAAAGGTCCCCGCTCGAGCGTCAACTTACCCGCTCGAGTGGACCAAAAAGTACTGGATAGGTGAAATTCACGCTCAACGCCCACTCGAGCGTGTCACCCAATCCTCCGCTCGAGCGTACATTCCTTCGCTCGAGCGGACTGATGAACAGTGCAAAGTACTGGATGCTCGAATTCCCCGCTCGAGCGGGAGTGCAAAATCTGGAAAATCCAGATTGCACCTCCAAGCCAAAAACCAAGTTTTTGATGCTCCAAAGTCAATCCTTTTGGGCCTATTTTCTGGGAAACATTTGTAAATACATAGAACAACATGGTTCAAAACTCAATTTGAGAAATCAAAGCCCAAGGGTGTTTAATTCAAACTCAATTTCAAACCAATTTTCATGAACATGAAGAACATGCAAACATGCATGAATTTAAACCATTCAAAAGCTTCAATGCTTGCTCAAATGAGCTAATTTTTTTCAAAATAAGATGAAATCATGGACTTAAACATAGATATGAGCATGCATGTAACCTTTTGCCATGAAAAACAACTCAAAACTCTTCAATATACACATGCATGCATGGAATGAGCTTCAATTCAACATGCTAGAACTAAATCATGCCTTAGCTCTACAATTTGACATGAATCATGCAAGAATCAACTTAAAGACAACAATGAGAGGTTGAATTTCCTTACCTAAGTCTTGAATTAAAGGTATGGAGGCTCAATTGGACAATTATCCTTCAATTTCTTCAAAATTCTCCAACAATTCACAAGATGAGGCCAAATTCTCTCCTAACTCCCTCTCTCTCTCTCTCTCAATTTCGGTGGAGTTCAACAAAATAGGCTGAGGAAATGTTTATGAATGAATGCAAGAGGCTCAAATGTGCATGGATAGTGGCCCACTCACAATGGCAATTTGGTAAATAAGGCCAACTCTATGCAATTCAACTTATTTTAATCTAATTTAATCATACGAAATCAGTTTTTAGATAATTATACCATAAAATCACACAAATTATGATGATCATAAAACATTAGTCGATTTCCGGTTCGGCCGTCGATAAGGCCTTCAATTTGCAGTTAAAACATAAAGACACGAACAGATAATTAAACAGGCAACAGATAGAAATGTAATTCAAATAGATACACTCAATCAATTCGGTTTCAGTTTTCAGTCAATCAGTACAGTATTTCAATTACTTCAGTTATCCATCATGATCAGTCTCAGTATAGCAGTAACTGGTAGTCAATCAGTGATCAGTGATGAGGGTTGTTACACATGACACTGCCACATCTCTATCTCAATCTCCCCAAATATTAAACAATCTCATACTAGCCAATGAACCGTGCAATTGTTGAGAACACCTGTATGTGGGAGTTCTATACTAGAAACTTAATATGAGTCAGCATAAAGACATCAACCCAAAAAGAATAGAAATAGTATCTCATGTACCCAGACCAATCTAGCTACATCAGTCCAAAACATCTCTAATCCCTTAAAGAGCATGTTTGACCCTCCTAGGTCCCGCATTATATTCACACTCAATCAGCATCCCATACAGAGCGATGTGAGTTGTCGACAGTGAATATAGGGCAGAGATGTAGAACTAGATGACCTTCCCTTCACCCTCATATCATTTAACTCAGAATTGACTACTTTCCCAATAATGTCCCTTAAAGCCGAATCATATATGAGCGCAGGCAACATACCAAAGTAGCCGAATATCAACTCCGCATCTTATGATATAGTCAATGGTCATAAAAGGCACAAAGTGAAGTCATTGAAAAAAAATGAATTTTAACACTCACACATTGAGGAAGCAGGGATCCATTCTCTCACCTCGCTAACGGGTCGATGAGCACATGCAGTATGAATGCATGCTATAGTGGAGTAACTCTTCCAAAGAGTGATGTTAAATTGACACACCATACAGATCTTAGTCTAGTCGTTCTTAAGTGCACAAGTCATTTCCTAGCGCCTAACTCGAATTCTCTATTTGCTCGATTTTGAGAACCTGTTTGTTTCCAATAGTCTTGCGCCCTGGTGGCAAATCAACCAAGTCCCAGATATGATTTTTCTTCATAGACTCTATTTCTTCATCCATTGCAACACTCCATTCTTTACTAGTAGGGGATGAAAGAGTCTTTTTGAGATTCTTAGGCTCCATCTCATCACTCGGAGCAATCATGAATGCTTCATCTTCAATCTCAAAACGACGACAGGGTATAGCTCCACGTTTGCTTCTACGCAGTTGACAGTCCTGAGAATCCTCATCCATTGGATCTAATCCACGGGCAGGTAAATCACTCCCACTGTCTCTAGGAGCTTGAGGGATTATTTCCTCATTCTCTACTAGGCTACTAAGTGTGCCTTCAAGTAGTTCCTCTATCTCATAGAGCTCTACATCTCTAGTTACCTCACATCTGCTAGGGAAATCCTCCTCTAGGAAATCTACGTCACATGACTCAATTTCAGTCATACTTCCATCCAGATGCTCCCCCATAAACACATAGCCCTTAGAATGCTCACTATAGCGAATGAAGATACACTTATTTCCTCTATGGCCCAACTTCCCAAACTTATAAGAAGCGTTGTGTATGTAAGCTGTCGAACCCTAAGGCCGCAAATTGCTCATATTAGGCTTTTCACCAATCCATATCTCATATGGGGTGGAAGGAACTGATTTGGCGGGCACACGGTTAAGGATATAGGCAGCAATCAACAAAGCATCTCCCCAATATGAAATGGGAAGATTAGCTTGCGCTATCATAGATCTAACCATGTCAAGTAATGTGCGATTCCTTTTCTCCGCTACACTATTTTGCTGCGGAGTCCCAAGAATTGTCAATTGCTTGATAATTCATTTTTCCTCGCAGAGCACGTTAAATTGCTTAGATAGATACTCGCGTCCCCGGTCAGTCCTTAGAGCCTTAATGCTCTTATCTAATTAATTCTCAACCTCATTAACATACCATCTAAAGCAATCCAATACTTATAATTTGTGAGAAATCAAATAGACATGGCCAAAACACGTATAGTCATCTATAAATGTGATAAAATAAGGGGCTCCATGCCTTGCCCTCACATTCATTGGTCCACATATATTAGAATGAATAAGTTGTAATGGGACAGATACCCTTTTGGCTTTCCCAAATGGTTTTCTTATTGCCTTTCCAGCAAGACAATGCTCACAAGTAGGCAAAGTGAGTCTAGCAAGTGGGCCTAAAAGGCCTTCTCTAGCCAATCTAGTCATCTTGTCTTGCCTTATGTGGCCTAATCTAGCATGCCATCTCATAGAATCATTATTACAAATAGATGCAATATAAGAAACAGAGCCATTGACATTTTTATTAAAACTAGAATCATCCACATCCAAAACTAAGAAACCATCCAAAAGATAACCAAAACCATAAAAAATTATTCTCAAATAAATGCTAACACCATTATTCTCAAAACAAAAGCTAAAACCAAGGCTCAACATGCTAATAACTGAAACTAAGTTTCGCCGAATATCCGGAGCATAAAGAACATCATGAAGGTACAAGGTGCACCATCGTCGCATTTCCAGCTTGTATGTGCCAATGCCAAGCACCGCCACACCGGACTCGTTCCCCGTGTAAACTTTTTTGCACCCAGCAAGTACTCGGCGATACTCAACGAACCCTACTCTGTTCCTCACGATGTGGTTTATTGGTCCTGAGTCTACAACCTAAAAATGCGGAGAATGAGCAATTAATGCTTGACTAGAAGCAAAGTATTGAATGTGAGAAAATAAGTAAGGGAGTACCTTCTTTTGCTCAGGGCAATCCTGAATGAAGTGTCCTTCTTTGTTACAGTTAAAGCATGCCAATTTAGCCTTTACTTTCTTGCCACCTCTCTTCTCCCTACCCTTGAAATTTCTATCGCCATTGGGCTCTAGCTCAGCTGCTGCTTGCTTCTTAGGAGCACCTTTTGCTTTTCTATGCTTGAACTGAAAAGTCCTACGTGAGCTTGACTCAACCACCATAGCAGAACCATCAGACTTAGCCGCCTCTAGGCGCTCAACCTTTAGCTCCAAATGACGCGATATGTCCTCGAATTTTTTTGCACTCTCATTATGGATCATGTTCTGCTTCATCTGCTCCTAAGAATTTGGCAGAGAGCGAATTATAACTTGTACTTGTTGCTCTTGAGTTAAATTGTGCCCAGCGGCTGCAAGCTCACGTATCATGGCTGACATGACCCTAAAATGCTGCTTCATAGAGTGATGCGCCTTTTTCTGATAAGAGTCAAACTTCATAGTTAGCCCACTTAGCTTTGCCAAAGAGGTGACACCGAACTTTTGCTTGAGAGCTTTCCACATCTCAAATGCAGTCGGATAATGCTCAAACTCACTAATCAAGTCGTTGTGCATGCTGCTCAACATGGTAAAGTACACACACCGATCTTTGTTACTCCAAGTCTAATAGACTTCAAGATCACGATGATGTTGAGCTGTGTTGTCCTGCTCAGGCTCAACCATCACTTGTTCAAGTGTGTTCAAAACTTCTTGCTCATTGAGGAGGTATTAGATCTTACGGCGCCATATGTTATAGTTATCGCCATCTAATTTCTCTCCTTTAGTTAAGTCTGCCACCACTGTCTTAGTTGCCATTTCTACATATAGAGTAAAGGAAGAACAAATGCGCAGGGGATATTAATGATAGTAACACAAAATTATTTTACTGCAAAAAATCTAAATTAAATAATGATAATATTACACATATCTCAAGATCGAAAATTTGCTATGCTTGTAATTATCTCTTGCGCCTCTAATGACAATTATCAAAACTTAATTTAATTCCATTCACAAAAAAAAAAAAAAAAAAAACCTCCCACTACTTATGGCATGTACAAAGCATGATAATTAGTTTAATTCCATACAATAGCATCTTAATATTACAATCAACTCATGCTATAGTTCATTTAATAATGGAATTTAAATTAAAAAAAAAAATTAATCATGCTTCTCTAATCACAACATATTACAAACTCTAGGCAAAAACAACAATGTGCTATGTTTAATATTCAGATTATGCCATAACAAAAAGTACATCACTTCTGAAATTTTTTTGGTATTTTTTGAAATTTTAAATAATTAATAAACACACATAAAATCAGAAATAAATATTCCAGAATTTGGGAAAATGCAACAATCATACCAGTAAATAGTAAACCATTACAGTAGTCTGCAGTACAAATTTTAGCCCCAGAAACTTAGTCATGCAACACCAGAAGTATTTTAAAGTAGAAATAATGAATTATTATTTTAGGAAAATATTTTTTATTTTCATAAAATTTTGAAAATTTTACAGTAGATAAAAAATTTAATTCTTAGTCCAACAGTACCAACCATGCTTAAAACAAAACTATAACGAATTACTTATGACCATTTAAAGTAATTCTGGATTAAAAAAAAAAAACAAACAGACCCTAAGCATCCAACAGCCAAGCCAGCCAAGCCGGCGCAAAAAACGGTGCCACTCGGCTCAGCTCAGCTCGGCTTGGCGCGGCGCAGGTCATGGCGCACATGTGGCAGCGCGGACGGCGCTCGAGTGGGAAGCGTGCCTAGCGCGTACGGGCTGGTGAAAAAGCGTGGCGCACGCGTGGCCGCTGCTGACGGCGTCATCTGGCACGTGCGGCTCACGCGCCGCTTTCTGGGATGTTTTTTGGTCCAATTTTGGTACTGCTGGACTCTATTTTTCAAAATAAAAATAATGATGGTCTAAAAAAGGACATTTAATCAACAAAAATGATGAGGTGTATTACACACTCTCTCTAATGAGAGTGAAAGTGCAGAAACTCTGCACTTCATCTTCTTCCTTAAGCCCCCAAAAACTCAAAACGAACCTAATTTAGGGTTTGATTTTTCTCATCAACCGTAAGTCTAAATCTAACAAATAATATATAGTTTCGAAGGTTTCCAAGCAAGGATTCTAAATATATAAGATTTGTAGACTGAAATTAAAGCATGTAAAACCATCATGCAAACAAAGTTTCGAGAATATAAAATGGGTCTCCATTTTTCTTGCAATCTAACCGTTGGATTTTCATGAAACTTTGCAAATATGTTCTACATGAAATGTACTACAACATACGTAAATTTCAGGTTGATCGGAGAAAGTTCAAAAAAAATATTAATTTTTCATGCATATATCATGTGTATATATATATATATATATATATACTAATGCACAAAAAAACAAGCACAAAAATATCCATTTATGGCTCTGATACCAATGTAAGATACAAATAACGCAGCGGGTAAAAAGATTCAAATCATACCTTATGTGATAGAATCTGAAACGAAGAACCTTGTGGGTAAATCACGTGCTTCACAACCACGAACTAAGAACACCCAGCAATGAAGAGATACCACAGTATGAATATCACCCACTCTAATCACAGTGCAAAGGCTTGATCGTTGTTCTAAATAGGAGAGAGTTAGAGAGAGAGCATGAGAAAAATCAATCGCTATTTGATTCATCCTGCATCCCATATATCGTATCTGATATATAAGCGGACCATCTAACCATCTATCCATATCTCTTGATAAGATATGATAGATATAGATAGTGATAGTCGGTTATCCAAATAGGATAGTCATGAAAATTCAAATTCAAATTCAAATTACATTGGTAATTCGAATGGGTCATGGGTCATGCGACATGGGCACCCAAATCTGGGTTCAATACTCGGCCCAATTTCCAACAGTAGAAAACCTTGTATTAGATTTATAGAGAAAATTGTGGGTGGGTAAATGATGGATGGTTGTTGGGTGGGTGGTTGTTGGTGAATAAATGTTGGGTGAATGGTGAATGATTGTTGGTGAATGAATATTGGGTGAATAATGGATGGTTGTTGGTGGGTGGTTATAGACACCCCATTTTTGACTGCCTTTACGACTTGGGAGCCACCAAGTGATCACCCGATGATGAATTTGTATATGCTTGTCAAATGCTAGAATTCCTCATCAGGAAGCCTCAGTTTTGAGCCTCAGAAACATGCCAACTTTGCACTATTTTTTTTGTTAGACCAAAACAGCAGTTTTTCAAGCTTGACAATCTGAGACTTGTAGGCCCACTAGTGGCCGACCGGCCACTAATGGTGTACGGCCAGCCCCTGTTAGTGGCCGGCCGGTATACTCTCAATTACACAGGTATACTCTCAATTACCTAGCGAATCCATACCCGAATTGAACCAACCCCTATGTGCCTCTTCCAGCCCCATCTTCACCTCAGAATTGTCTTGCCCAACGTTGAATCACAACGATGAGCCACTCCAGAATCCACCAAAGCTTCAGGCTCGAATTCCCCAGAATCTACTGAAGAATAACTCTCTCTTTTGTATAGAAGAAACAAACATTCCTTTGATGTATACTTCTCAAACCATGAGTTGAATACTCAATCAAACATCAAAGAAAACTAGCAAACTAGCCCCAGATATAAACCCTAATATCCAAGAAGAAGATCTCAAAAACGCAACCCTAGATTAGGACTTAAACAAGTACTTATAGAAAACAAAGATTGCGAAGCTCGCTCGAGCAAAAACTCTCTCACTCGAGCGAGGAAACAAAAACGTGTGTTTTCCTCAAGAGGCGTCACTCGAGCCAAGCTTCCTTCGTTCGAGCGTAAAATCTTCCTTCTCAGGTTTTTGGTAGACATATGCAGCTTCTGAAAGTAGGACTCCTTCGCTCGAGCCAATATTTGCTCGAGCCAAGATTCACTCGAGCGAGCAATGGCGGACAAACAACTTCGAATGCATTTTTGCATTTTTGCAACTTCGAATGTGCTGTCCCCTGGACCCCGCGAGCTGACCGGGCAGCTCGATCCCCGTCATAGTTAGCTAAGTGGCAAACATAAAAGAATTATCTTCTGAAACTTCTCTGTAAGGCACAATTCGGGTTGGATTCGCGTCTAAGTACAACTGAAAGGAGTTTTGTCAAACGGGATTGCCAAGAATAAAAACCTGACAGATCTGTTATGGGTTGCTAACATAGAGCTCTTTACTGCTAATCTGGCTTTGTTCTGGGCTGTTGGTATGGAGTTTGGAGTGTAGATCTGCTTTTGTTCTTTGCTAGCTTGGAGTTTGCTGTTGATCTGGTTCTATTCTTTGCTGCTGATCTATTCTGTCCTGGGCTGCTGGTATGGTGTTTGGAGAGTAGAACTGTATTCTGCTTTCCCTTGGGTTGGTGTCTTACCAACTGTGGGTGATGTTAGCCTCTGCTCTTTGTCTTTTATTGATAATTGTCAATGTCTTTGCTTGATCTTTATCAATAAAATTTCTCTTTGGCTTTTCAAAAAAAAAAAAAATTTCAACTATTGTTAAAGTAATGTCATCACAATTCAAGAAATTAGAGATTTTCCAAACAAATGCCCTAAGGGCTTACAAACATCAAGGCAAGGGCCTTGGTACAATAGAAATTGGACACTCGATTCCAAAACAATTAAGCTTGGAGCTTCTATATAATTCGTATACATTAGCCTTCGTGCTTCATTCACAAAATCCACCTCTTGATCATTGGGGTGGAGGCACATCACCAAGTCCTAAAAATGTTAGATAGGGATGAGCTATATGCCCAGTAGAGATACATTTAACAAAGTATCTAATAGATTGAAATTCATATGATCATGCCATGACAAGATAATTACCTTTATAGTGTTTGAATGAAAAGGGAATAAATGCACTATTGTTCAAATTTGAACATTCCATTAATAGTGGGTGGTAAATACACTATGAAATCCCTAATAGGATTTCCAAACAATACATATATATAGGTTCATACCAGAAAATATCTCCACATTTGCTGGTTATGAATACGGCAGGGCGATGAGCACCCAAAATATAATCATTTGTTCATTTTTGCCAACTATGAATATGGTAGGACCAGTGGGCAACCAAATTTTTTTTCTCACATTTGTTCAACGATAAACTCAAGACAGGGTAATTAGGCACCTAGACTCCCTACGCGGGTACCAATACCATACACAATACGTTTTTCAAAACCCGACTCGACTACTCGGACTCATACATTATTTACCCCGCTTTTGATATTTCTAAGCTTCCATGAGATTATAGGATCACGAAATAAAATGATAATACACATGATGCATGAATTTGAAATTCTCAATTTTATCAAAGTTCATTCAATTCATAAATGAAAGAGAACAAAACAATAGAAAAAAGGAAATTTTTGTTTGAATTTCTTATTCCAACAAGCTCCAACATATTTATGAAATAATCAAAAATTCTATATCTCAACACATTTGTATCAATCATTCACCAAATTCCAAAGATTTAAGGATCAATTGAACAAAACATCATTCTTAAATCAAATTTAAAAAAAAAAAAGAAAAAAAAAAGAAAAAAAAAGAAAAACTAGTGCTCTGGAAAGATTTGGGGCTTCCATAATCAACAAGGATATACTCATAAACTTTCAAAATTTTAGATAGAAGTCCCTTTTTAAACATCAAAACTCACTTTATGTCCAAAATCACCTCATGTAAACATCATAGCTTAGAAAACCCCACATATTCATCTCAAATCAAGGAGATACTTAGTTAAAAGTAACCATACCTCAAGAATGGGAGCAAAGAAGCAAGATCCAAGAATTAAGAACTCTTCATGAAATTGTAATCCAATCGTTGAGAATCACAGTCTCCACATGGACTTCACGTTTTTGCTAGAAATCTAGGATTGATTCTAGGTGAGAAGGGAGATTTCTAGAGAGAGAAAATTAGGGTTTTTTGGAGCTAGGGAGAGGAGAGGAAAGAAATGAAAGAACATTGAAAAGAATGAGCCAAAAGTATGTTAGGGAAAATCGATGTGATTCCCCACAAGTAAATCAATCAATGGGAATAAAAACTAATGCGGAAAAATTAAATCAAAGGCAACACAAGAATTTTTACGTGGTTCCCTCAATGTGAGGTACGTCCACGGGATCGAAATCTGATTCCACTATCAACCAAATCAATTCCAAACGATTACAAACGAGACACTAATGGTCTCACAAAACCACCCTTAGGTGAATTCCAATAATCACAAATAAACAAGAGGAAAGACCTCACTAAATAGATGAACCAAAATCTTCAGAGCCAGAGTTGAAGAAGATCCAAAATAACGAATCAAACACCAACCGAAGAAGTCCCAAAACCCAAGCTTCAAAACAAACGAAATTGACCCAATCTCTTAAGTTTCGGCACTGTTCTCCAAGATCCTAAAGCAGCCGCCACTTTTCTTGTATTTTGAACAACCAAACAATATATTTATATATTGTGAATCTAGGGTTTTATAAATAAACCCTAATTGTATCCAAATTGGATTGGGCCTCCACAAATATAATATATAAAAATATATTATACTAAACCAAGCCAAATTAAAACTCTTTTTCCAAAACCAATTGGGTCCCACACTCCAATAAGGAGGTATACCCAACAAAGTAAGCTTTTAAGTTGCTGATTTCACGCAAACCACTAGAGTGGTCTTTCCACTGCTTGAGCGGCGAACTCAAGCTCTCAGCATTTCAATCTGCAGAGCGAAGTGCTGGCTACCCTCTCTTCACCGCTTGAGGGGTCACTCTAGAATAGATTGTCACAGTTACTCAATGTTTAACTTCTGTTAACGTTAAGATAAGGAAATAATTTTTTAATGTTTCATATTGAAGTATCTTAAGATCAAAAACTTTTGAATTTTTAGTTTTTAAAGTGATGGATGTTTCTATTTCTCTCTCATGCCATCTTTCTCACTATGGTTAGAGCTAAATCAACACCATCGCTGGCATGATAGTTAACACCACCGCGTCGATGATTTCAAATACCATTCACCGTTGTAGCCGACAAGCATCGCGACCATTGAACTCCATCTGTTCTTTCTTTGTCTTTCTTGCCATACACCAGTCAAAACAACAAGAAGTCACTGGCACCATGTAACATTCTATGCATTGCCTTCACCGTTATGACCAATGGCCTCCACCAGCAACACCTTAGTTGTAACAAAAAGATGGGCATTTCTTTCATTTGCATCCTAAATTGGATTCGTTCACCAGTAGTTTGTAAAAATGCTTATTAAAAAAGAGCAATAAAATCTTTTAGTACACATTTTTATTAGCACAATGACTGTCTATGATTTTGGCAGGCAACCATGTACTTCTATCATGGTATTTTCTATTCACGATTGGGTCCACCTTTGCTAATCATTAAATCATGCATTGCTCAAATTTAATTAAATCGATTATTTACCTCATGTCAACACCATCAAGAAACAATAGAAGAAAAATCGATTAAATCGAAGTAACCAAACTAGCCTGGTATGTAACTAAATTGATTGGTTGTACAAAACCGATAAATTTAGTTCGGTGTGAATTTTGGCTAATTAACCGACCAAGTTGGACCAATTTAACACCTAGCTAACCAATCCTTTGCTGGAAAGAAGAATGATTTCGTTTTGCTTGTCATAATTATGATACGAGTCATGTTAGAGACCTCAAACGATTTACTAAAATTTTTAGCAATTGTTTATATCATTTTCTTTATGATACAGATGCTGCAACACAATGGATTTGCAATATTTTTGTCACGACTCGAATCCCGCCCCTAGAGGTTTGGATCATAACCGGCTAGTAATCATGAAATTACTTATGACCTCAGACAGAAATCAAATCATATTTAATTATATGGGGCCAGAAGTGGAAGCAGAAACATTTGGTTTGAATTTTTTGAATTAAGTTTTTTGTTTTTCGTGTTTTTTGATTTTTAGTGAATATTTTTAAAATTTTAGGCATTTTTTTACTTTTTTAGATGCATCTTACTTAGATGTGTCTAAAAAGTAAAATATTTGTGAAAAATATTTTAAGAAAATTAATAAATACATAAAAATATGAAAAATGTACTGAATTTTCGTTTTTTTTTTTTTTTTTTTTTTGTATTTTTAGTATTTAGTGAATTTTTTTAAAAAATAATTTCACAAAAATTATACTTTTTAACTGTATTTACGTTAGGTGTGTCTAAAAATTAAAAAAAAAATTGCTCAAAATATTAAAAAAATTCAGAAAAAACAAAAAAATATGAAAAATAAGAAAGTAGAATTTTTTGAAAAGTGTTTTTAGAAAACTCAAACCAAGCAAAGTGAATATTGTCCAATGAGCATGTACATAATTAGCATGAACAAAAACTTCTTATATATTAATAACTCACACCCAAATATATATATATATAGGATCTCAAATGTCTAAGATCATACACATATCATAGTCATACAAAAACCAGAACTTATACACACACATGGTCAAACATGACCAACAAAAGGAAATAAAAGAAAATAAAAGATCAAAACAAAAACCTCGTGCGTGAGGCATCCTTGGTTGACTCCACAAAAACTCGGTATTCCTCCATAGGTTCATTAGGGTTGGACATCTTGTTACCCACCTATATATATATATATATAACGAAGTGAGCGAAATCCTACTACAACAAAAAGCATTTTTGGCGACACTTTTTAGCAACCAAAAAAAAATTTAGTTGCCAAAGATACATAATTGGCGACAGAATATTTGTGGTCACTAAAAAATAAACTTTTGGCGACGAATTTATAATTTTGGTCGCTATTGATTTTGGCGCCAAGTGAATTTCTTGCGCGGGAGAGCGAAAAACTTTTCAACGACCAAATTAATTTATAGCGACGGAACATTTAGTCGCCAATTGTATTTGTTTGGCGACAGACATTGCTTGGTCGCTAAAAATCTGAATAATAGTTATGGCAACCAAATTAATTTGGTTGCCAATAAATTATTTGTCTTTACGAATTTTTTATTGCCAAAAATTGTTGACAAGTGAATAAACAATTTGGTAAAGACAAATAATTTATAGAAATAATTTGTATTTTTTAAAGACAAATAATACAATTATTAAAGACAAATTATTTCTATAAAGACAATTATTTCTATAAACAAAGTTTGCAAAAAATATAGAAATAATTTGTTACAAATATTTGTCGATAAAATAATTTATAGAAATAATTGTATAGAAATTTGTAGCAAATTAAAAATTTCTATACAAATATTAATTGTTACAATAATTTCTATACAATTATTTCTATATTTCTATACAAATATTAATTTATTAATTTGGACCAATCTATTAATTTGTCTATAAAAATATAGAAATAATTTGTATAGAAATTTGTAAAAATATAGAAATAATTAATTTGACAGTTATTTCTATAAAGACAAATAATTTATAGAAATAATTTGTATTTTTTAAAGACAAATAATACAATTATTAAAGACAAATAATTTCTATAAAGACAATTATTTCTATAAACAAAGTTTTTTATTTTTTACCAAATTATTAAAGACAAATAATTTAAAGACAAATTAATTTGTATTTTTTTTTACCAAATTTTTTATTGACAAAAATTGTTGACAAGTGAATAAACAAGCAATTGACCTAACTTCTTCTCATTTTCTCATCCATCTGAAACGGCACACAGCACAGAACGGCACAGCACAATCAGGTATGTTCTTCTTCTCTTCTTCTCTCTCTCCCTCTCCCTCTTACTCTCTCGCGCCGCTGAATGCGAAAGGCACAGCAGTGCTTGGCGGCAGCAGATCGCGACCCTCTTTTTGGGTCGCTGCTCTGTTCTCTTCTCTGTCTTTGATATTCTGAATGTAGTCCCTCTCCCTCTCCCTCTCCCTCTTGCTTTCTCGCGCCGCCGAATGCCAACGGCATAGCAGCGCTGGGCAGAAGCAGATCGGCAGCAGATCGCGACCCTCTTTTTGGGTCGCTGCTCTGTTCTCTTCTTTGTCTCTGATATTTTGAATGTAGTCCCTTTCCCTCTCCCTAGGCTTTCAATTGGGTTATATGATAGAGAGTACCTAAGCTTGTAAGAGAATGTCCCCATTGAGCAACCAGAAAGTAGGCTTTATTTGCAACCAGTTAAAATGCATATTAGAGGATTTATTTTCCCAGAAAGTTCACTAACTAATCACTTGATTATTATTGACAAGCATGTACACATGCATGCATATTCACACATTTAATACATGTTTTGATTGTGTGACTAGTAGCAGCATATCATAAAATGAGGCCAAAATGAATAAGTTTGTTGAATGTTTCTCAGTTTGAGAATATAAAGCATTGAGAGGGAAGATGTTTTTCCACTGTGATAATATTTTAATACTGTATATAGTGGGAGATATGGGTACCCTTCTAGGAGTAAAAAGTGCCTTTGGTCACTAACATGGATTAGAAGAGATGATTGGAGAAACACTTTTTTAGAGACTCATAATCTCATGCCGTTGAATGAGAAATCGGGTGTCCGTTGTGTTTTGTACAGAACAGGGGTTGCTATGACTCTTACTAGGTCTGACTCCAAACCTATTAAGATTATCTAAATTGTTCGTTTTCTATTATTTGTCAAGCATATTATTTATGTAAAAATCAAATTGATCGAACATTGATTACCACATGATGATTGAATAAAATTTTATTTTATTTTCAAAATGAATTATTTTTCAAAATCACTTTGTTTTTAATATAAATGTGATCTCTAATCATATAACTATCAATATATCTTATCAACCTAATTATTTTATAACTATCAATACATCTTATCAACTTAATTATGTTTATAAATTATGAATTTGTTTGGCATGACCTATTGTAGCATACTTTTTTATCATTTTATTGTTTTTGAGTCGTATCACCTCTTTATATTTCTACATATTTTTATAAAAAAAAAATAAAAAATATACTTATTTAGATCATTCTAAACCATCCTTATATATTAAAAAGTTATTACATAATGAAAAGTGCAAATCATGTTGATGGGTTTAAAGTGAGTCACACTAAATAGCCCTTTGCTGACCCGAAGCGACATGGCTTGATAGGCGCCCCATGAATGAGGGGTGAATTGGGGTACAAGTACAAGTTGCTGGTTGGCAAATGATACTATTAGTCCTGTAATTTAAGTGAAACAACACTTTAATTTTCCTTAAAATTATAAAAATTAGAATAATATTTCATTTAAACTATAGAGATTAATGATATAATTTTTCTATAATTTATTTTGAATTTCATTCTAATCTTTGTAATTTTGTACGTGATTTTTTTAATTCAAAATATGATAACACAGTCAGATGGGCTACATTATAATATAATTAAAAGTGTAAAAATTAAATTAAAATTATAAGAATAAAAAATAGAAAGACTAATGATGTAATCTAGCCTTGCTGATATTACTACCAAAAACACACTTTTTATTTTTATTTTTATTTTTTAAATATATTCAAACCAAAAACACACTTAACTAATTGGTCGAACCGACACAAACATTCATACCGTTTTATTTTGTTCAAGACAAAGATTTCACACCCCACTGTAGAACACCACTATCCCAAACTTGGCAGTGTTCATAGATAATATACAATGAAGCTATTACAATTATTGCTTTATTAAGTTATTGTTTTATTAAAATAATTTTGTATTTTTATAAGAACACATACTATAAATAATATACATCTTCTTTTGTTGAAAACCATCTTATTTTCCTTGTGTTTGACCAAAAAGCATTGAAGTGGAATAAGTGCATCCACCATCTTCTTTTCCTTGTGTTTGAAAAAGCATTGATGTGTTTTGGGACATGTTGATTGAACCTCACTTCCCATATTTTTAGGGATGATATCTCATTTTAAGAAGTACAATAATTTATTTAGGTGTGTAGGCGAATTGTTTATTTTGCGCAATAAGTCGACTGTGATCGTCACATAGGGAGGATCTCATCGCTGTTCTCGACCTAAATAAAGTACCACTATGGTCGACTAGGCGTGGGGTTGCTACTTCTAAATTCTCAAATTTTTTCAAGTTATTGGATCCATTTTCTATTTTCCTTTGATTTTTGAAAGAAAAAAAGGGGGCCTACATTATGAATTCTGGATTTCATTCCTTGTTTGGAGCATTTTTCTATTCTATAGGAAAGTGAAGGTGCCAACTAGCCTATTGGGGCTATTACCCAAGTTCTTTTTTTGGTGCGCTCGCGTGTGTGCTAATTTTGTTTGGTTCTTTGTTCAAGAAGTGTTTAGAAATCAGTTTTTGTGTCATTTCAACCTTGTTTTCCAATTTTCTAAAATGATTTGGTTATATTAAATTGTATTTCTATTAGGTATTTGTTGGCTCTTTCCTTTTGGGTTGATCCAGTGTTATACCTTGGCTCTGATTGAGTAGAAACCAGATATTTGTGTTGGTTGTTCGCTATTCCTAGTTTGTGGATATATCGGAGGCTAGTAAGCTTCTATTAGCAGTGAGGAAAGTTAGTTCAGTTGGTTAAGGATTCTTGCTACTGGTATTCTTTAATGCAAAATCTTTTGGTCTGACTTGATACTGCAAGAGATCTGGTTAATCGAGCTGGCCTCGTCTTTGATCTCCACATTATCTCTATTTTGGTCTCACGTTTGGATCTGCTCCCAATTTTGCTGCTCTCTAATATTTGTGTTGGTTGTTCGCTATTCCTAGTTTGTGGATATATCAGAGGCTGGAAAGCTTCTACTAGCAGTGAGGAAAGTTAGTTGAGTTGGGGATGTGTAAACTTAAATTTCAGAACATAAACCTTACACTTCGGATCATTTACCATGTGTATTATCAAGAAATCAAGACAAAATGACATACCTGAATCCATTGATGAACGGTTAAACGGAAGCGTGATTATTGATTATTGCCTTCTAATCCTTTCCCCTTTGGTGCCTTATGTTTCTCCTTGAGAGGATTTAGAAAAATGGCAGTGTTCTTTTTCCACTTGGGCAGGAATAGGGACCATAACCTTTTAAAGGTTATAATTGGTTTTCAAAACTGAAAGGTTGTGGAAGTTCAAAAGGAATGAAAACCAATTTTAACCATTATTGGTTTTAATTTTTATTTATTGGTTTTCAAAACTGAAAGGTTGTGGAAGTTCAAAAGGAATGAAAACCAACTTTAACCAATATGTTTTAATTTCTATTTCTGCCCCTCATAGAAATAGAAATTATACAACTAGTATCTACACATTAGGTCCATAACACATATACCCTTAAGCCTATTAACTAAATTGAATCACTTAAATTGTAGGCCTCTTATAAATGATAACACCACATTTAATTATGTGGTCCCATTGAGACATTATCTAACAATCTCCCACTGGACCACATATGTATCCTGAAAAATGTGCTTAACTTTAGTGAGCTCAGAAATTTGTTATCATAACTTGCGGGTATCCAAACAATCTTGTCCATTAACTATATTAATATAGGATCAAAGCGGTCTTCGTTACATCAATCGTAACTCGACCCACCAATGGTCACGTATACTAATACAGCTAAATGACATAGATCAATCATGGATGCGTAGCATGGAAATTACATGTGATGTGATCCATACATGCCTATTTCCAACTGATCCTACTTACGTTATTGAGATCAATACTTCACAATACGTAACAGAGCGTAATAAACTGAATATTTCATTTCTGCAGAAATTAATCTAATTACATAGATAAAACTCAAGGCTGACATAAAGCAGTAATATAAATACAAACTCCCACTAAACCAGAATGTTCTCAAATAGAACAACACCCATCTGAGCAGTGTGCTCATGAAAGACCTTGGGTGGTAGTCCCTTCGTAAGTGGATCCGCTATCATAGAGTTTGTTCCAATGTGCTCTATGGAAATCTGTCCACTCTGCACCCTTTCTTTTACAACTAGGAACTTGATATCAATATGCTTTGATTTTGTCCAGCTCCTGTTGTTATTGGAATATAAAACTGCAGACTTATTGTCACAATATAACTTAAGTGGTCTTTCAGTGCCTTCCAAAATACGCAACCCAGTGACAAAATTCCGCAGCCATATCCCTTGGTTTGATGCCTCATAACATGCTACAAATTCTGCGGCCATGGTGGATGAAGCTATGAGCGTCTGCTTTGCAGACCTCCAAGAAATTGCTCCGCCAGCTAATAGATAAATATAGCCTGATGTGGATTTCCTACTGTCTTGGCATCCAGCAAAATCGGAGTCGGAATATCCAATGACCTCTAACTTATCCGATCTCCTATATGTGAGCATATATTCCTTTGTTCTCTGTAAATATCGCATAACACGCTTGACTGCTTTCCAAACTTTATTGTCTTGCATAGACTTATATTCTTCATTCATGGCTTCTATCCACTTATGAGAGTTGGAACTTTCCATGGCTTGACGAAAGTTGATTGGATCATCTTTTGACATTCCATTTTCTACCTCATGTTCCTGGAGATATACAATATAATCATCTAAAAGTGCAAATCTCCTTTCTCTTGTGGATCGCCTTAATGGCACAGATTCTTGAGGTTGAGGTTGTAGAGTTTGTTCCTCAGGAACAATTACCTCATCTTGAATGGGGGTTTGAACTATATTATCTTGAACAACATTGTCTGGTTAAGGATCCGAAATTACTTCTCGAGCCATGACAGATATAGGAACCTGTGATTGGTCAAAAGTAGTAGTAGGAAGTGGGATTACTCCTGCTTCCTCCTCAAAGACAATGTCTCTAACTGGATTTCTCCCCCCAAACTCAACATCCTCAAAAAATGTTGCAATTCCCGTCTCAAATATTGACCTATTTGTGGGATCATAAAACTTGTAACCTCGTGATCGTTCGGCATAGCTAATAAAGTAGCTGCTAATGGTTTTAGAGTCCAATTTTCGTTCATGAGGTTTATAAGGCCTCGCCTCAGCAGGACACCCCCACACATGCAAATGTTTTAGACTAGGCTTTCGCCCAACCCAAAGCTCATAAGGTGTTGTTACAACTGCTTTAGTTGGCACCCGATTTAAGATATAAGTTGCTGTCTTTAGAGCCTCACCCCAGAGGGACTCTGGTAAAGTAGAATGACTGATCATACTTCTTACCATATCCTTAAGAGTCCGGTTTCGTCTCTCAGATACACCATTCATGCTAGGTGATCCTGGCATGGTGTATTGTGGGACGATTCCACATTCCTCTAGGTATTTGCAAACGGTCCTGGACGTTGTTCACCTGATCCATCATATCTGCCATAGTATTCACCACCACGGTCAGACCTGACACTTTTAATCCGTTTGTTGAGTTGTAACTCAACTTCGGCCTTAAATTTTTTGAATACGTCCAAAGACTGTGATTTCTCATGGATAAGAAATAGATACCCATATCTGGAATAGTCGTCTATGAATGTGATAAAATATTGTTGACCATTCCAAGACGCCATAGGGAATGGGCCACAAATGTCTGTATGAATTAATTCTAAGACATCTGTAGTCCTATGGGCACCATATTTCTTTATTTTGGTCTGTTTTCCCTTGATACACTCAACACAGACATCAAAATCTGAAAAATCAAGAGAGTCCAAAATTCCATCAGACACAAGGCGCTCAACTCTAGATTTAGAGATGTGACCTAGGCGTTTGTGCCATAATGAGGCTGAAGTTTCCTTAGTTAATTTACGCTTTGTACCTCGTGATTCCACGTGCAAGGTTGCATTGTAAGATGCAATAGTTTCGAGCAAATATAGATTATCAAACACATTAAGTAAACCAGTACCAACAACATTGGAATTAATAGACATACTAAACTTCATATTTCCAAAAGAACAATAATATCCCAATTTGTCCAATACAGAAACAGAAATTAAATTCCGTCTAAAGGACAGTACAACAAAAGTGTCTAATAAATCCAAATAATAACCAGTTTTCAGTAATAATCTAAAGTGCGCTATTACGTGCACTTCTATTGACTTGCCATCACCCACAAAGATGTATCTTTCAGCATCAGTTGGCTTTCGGTAGTTCAGGCAACCCTGCATAGAAACACATATGTGAGTAGTAGCACCAGAATCTACCCACCAAGTGTTTCTTGGTACTGAAGCTAAATTTATTTCAGAACAGACCAAAACATGAAATATACCTTTCTTTACACGCCAGGCGACGTATTTGGCACAATCCTTCTTTCTGTGTCCGGGCTTGCCACAAAAGAAACAACCATCCTGCACTTTCTGTTTCTTTGGTTCCGGACCCTGAGGAATAGCAACTTCCTTTCCCTTATGCTTTCTTTTGCCCGTATGCTTGGAGGTGCTTGCCAGATGAGCACTTTCAGTCCTTTCTTGCTTCAATCTCTCTTCCTCTTGCACACAAAATGAAATGAGCTCATTGAGAGTCCATTTCTCCTTCTGGCAGTTATAACTGACCTTAAATTGGTTAAATTGTGCGGGAAGAGAGATGAGAACTAAATGCACGAGCAAATCATCAGATAGGTCGAGCTTTAGTGCCTTAAGTTTTGAAGCAAGATGAGATATTTCCATGATGTACTCGCGAACATTACCCTTGCCTTTATACTTTATTGAAATCAAGCTTGCTAAAAGCGTGCTTGTTTCAGCCTTATCGTTTTTAGCAAAACGCTTTTGAATTTCTGAAAGAAATTCACCGGCAACGGTAACATCCTCTGTTATTGCACCCCGAAAGACTTCTGGAATCCCACGCTTCATGATCATAAGACTTAGCCTGTTAGAACGATCCCACTTTTCAAAGTACACAATTTCCTCAGGAGTACTTTGTGCAGTGAGAGCATTCGGTTTTGGCATCCTTAATGCCAAGTCAATGTCCATGCAGCCGAGAACAATCAATATGTTCTCTTTCCAGTCCTTAAAGTTTGTTCCATTTAACATTGGAACATTGTTCATGTTGGCAGAGATTGAAGTAGTTGACATTAAAGCTGAATAGAAAAGAAAATAAAAGGAATAAACAATTATGCTCACATTAAGTTACCAAACAGATAATCTCTAAATAAATTAATTTAATGACAACATCTCAAGATACCTAGCACAACATTAATACCAAGCCTTTGGGTAGTGATATTAACTATAAGTGGTATTCTTGTTGTAATGATCAAATATTGACAATAAGTTATGTCAAATAACAAATCTATCTTTTGATGGATTTATTATTCACATTAGGTTTTCTTGACAATTGGCACATGTTTATCACCACAAAAATGTGTGTGTAATTCTGCCAAGTCTTAATCATGTCTTTGGACCGATAAATACCCGCATGAGATACACAGACATGAACATCAAAACATTCCATATAAAACAATCTAGACAAGAGAGATCACTTTGTGACATCTTGTTTGAATTGACTTATATTGAGAATGTTAGAAAATAAAATTTCTGTAGACGTTGTATGAAATTACATTAAATTTAAAGATTTCCAAATTTGTGACCCCGTATATGTTATATAATCTGCAGCAATCCCAATTATATACATACATATATAAATAGAATTGACTGGTCCAAAAACAAATAGTTTTTTTTTTTTTTTATGATGTTCAAAATTAAACCGATCAAATCGCAAGATATATCTATATATATATATATATAAATACATGATGTTCATTCATTTGAGAAAAAAAAAACTACCCACCGAATCATTTTACAATTCCAGAAAACAGATTGCCATTTTCACAGAACAAAACAGGAAAAAAACAGAATTTACATCCATAAGAAAATTCAGAATCTGATTCCAGGAAACTAAATAGAATGAATAAAGCATATCAATTCTGATAAGACACATGATATGTATGCTCTGATACCAATTGTGTAAGCTTAAATTTCAGAACATAAACCTTACACTTCGGATCATTTACCATGTGTATTATCAAGAAATCAAGACAAAATGACATACCTGAATCCATTGATGAACGGTTAAACGGAAGCGTGATTATCAATAAACTCTTTGTTATTGATTATGTTATTGCCTTCTAATCCTTTCCCCTTTGGTGCCTTATGTTTCTCCTTGAGAGGATTTAGAAAAATGGCAGTGTTCTTTTTCCACTTGGGAAGGAATAGGGACCATAACCTTTTAAAGGTTATAATTGGTTTTCAAAACTGAAAGGTTGTGGAAGTTCAAAAGGAATGAAAACCAACTTTAACCATTATTGGTTTTAATTTCTATTTATTGGTTTTCAAAACTGAAAGGTTGTGGAAGTTCAAAAGGAATGAAAACCAACTTTAACCAATATGTTTTAATTTCTATTTCTGCCCCTCATAGAAATAGAAATTATACAACTAGTATCTACACATTAGGTCCATAACACATATACCCTTAAGCCTATTAACTAAATTGAATCACTTAAATTGTAGGCCTCTTATAAATGATAACACCACATTTAATTATGTGGTCCCATTGAGACATTATCTGACAGGGGAGGAATAAATATGTTATGCAGCCAGAAAAGCTAAGATTCAAAACCATTTAGCCATGTGCAAGTTGTCTATCACCATAAAAGGTGGTCATCTCCACTGGCATACCCCCAACAACTCCACCTATAAATACGTATAGGCTTGATTGGTAAAAAATGTTTGAACTTTGTTAAATCACATTAAAGAACTCCTTGGATGATTTAATTCCATATAGGTATGGCTACTATCTATCTATTGGCCGTGATGGCTATTGTAGGTTTAATGCTAGTGGGTTTGTATGGTGGGATGTGTGGGTTTAGAGAGGAACTAGAGAAAAGAAAATGAGAGTTTAGGAAGGAGACTAGTAGAGTTTAGGAAGGAACTAGAGTTTAGGAATGAGAGTTTCAAAGAAAGGATGATTTATTATCCCTACGTTTTTGAGATTGCTGCTATATTTTGTTTTAATCCAGGGACCAAAGATGTGTTTTAATTTCATTATCCCAATGTTAAACTCTTATTATGTTTCCTAAGAACATTATAATGCTATACTAGAAATGTCACACATCTCATAATTTGACCTTAATGTAAGTAAAAGCAGCCTCAAGTTTAAGATTTAGGTCCTTCTGATTTCAATTTAGTCATGAAAGTAAAGTTAGCACTTTGGATTACATCTCATTCCAATGATAGCTCCTACTCAATTGATATTTGCTCTTGT
>JAPPVO010005161.1:0-24695 GCA_030407325.1 Camellia japonica | reverse complement strand
TTTTAGTTTAATATTTATTTATGGTGTCAAATCAAATTAAAATGACCAAAATACCCTTACCCAACATAAGAGAGTTATTTTTTTATTTATTTTTCATAGGTCCTAATTTGTAATTTTAGGGCTGCGTTTTTGGCACTTGCCAAATGGCTTTTCTGGCGTTTTTGGCAACTTTGTCCAAAAACGTGGCTTTTTACCATGTTCCCAAAATGGCACTAAGAACCAATTAGTAAAAAGCACCACATCAAAAATTTGGTCACGGTGAATAAATTATAATCAATTAAATCAACAAAAATAGAATATGAGATTTCACTTTTCAAATATGAATATTGATAAAATTAAGACTGCATTAGATACAGATAATGATTTATAAATATAAAAATTATAAAGATTGATGTATCAATTTTTTATTAATTTATTTCAAATGAGAAGATCCACGAAAATAACTTAAATACACATTATTCTTAATTTACAAATTGTTGTTCTTTAATGCATTTAACTGACTATAATTGAGCAAGAGTAATATTAAGATAGTTGTGCTGAAACCCCCAAAGAGAGATAGGGGGACAAGGTTTGAGAAATCAACGCATAAAACAAGAAAAATAGGTGGTAGCTCGAAATTCGTGGCCCCATTTTGGCTCGAATTCGAATTCGAAGAGGGAGAGAAGAGAGGGAGAGAAAGAGGAGGAGAGAAGAGGAGATCGTCGCAGCAGAGAAAGAGAAGAGAAGAGAAGAGCAGGATCGTCGCAGCAGAGGGAGAGAAGAGAAGAGCATGAGATCGTCGTCGGACACAGCTCGTCGGCGTCGTTGAACACAGCTTGTCGGCGTCGCAGCTCGTCGGCAGCTCGTCGCTCAGCCCCGCCTCCGCCTCTGCCTCCACCTCCGATTTTGATGGCCCCCTCCAGCCCAGTTCTTCTTCTCCTTCTTCTCTTCTGTTCTTCTTCTTCTTCTTCTTCTTCAAAAAAAAAAAAAAAAAAAATAATGAGGGAGGGTGTGTGTGAACGGAGCTCTGTGTGTGTGTGTGTGGGTTTTCCAGAGGGAGAGGAAGAACATAGGGAGGGTGGGTGTACAAAGAGAAATGGTGGGTGTAAAAAGCAATTCGGGCCTTTCGACCCACGCCATTTCGAGCTACGAAATGGAGTTGATAAAACAATTTTGAGCAAAAAAAGAACAAAAAAACAAAAAATAAAAAAGAATTAGTCCTAAATATCATAATCACAAGATAGACCTTAGACCACGTCACGACAAAACAACCACAACGCGCAAATGACGAGGATGATGGCCCAGCAAACAGCCAAACAATGAGTGTCCCAACATGGAATCCAACCAAACATTGATACAATTTTCTTTTTCCTTGTACTTTTTAAACGCCACAGCTTTTTTCCAATGTAAAAGCAGACTGAACGGTATTGTTGAGTTATTATATTAATAATTTAAATTGTTTAATATGAAAAATTGTTGAGTATATTATTTTTGTAAAAAATTATGTTAATCGAATATTGATATTTGATTAATGATATATTTTTACAGAAATAATATACTACACGAATTTTACACATTAAATAATTTAAATTATCAAAAATAAATCTAAAATCAAGCCAAACACGACCTGACAGTCCCGTTTAATACAACTATCATTATCATGATGACAATGCAGGCACAGTAACGGTTCCGGTGGACTCCGGCGAGACCAACCTCATTCGAGTCATCAACTCCGCCCTAAACCAACAACTTTTCTTTACCATTGCCAACCACAAGCTGACCGTGGTCGGCGCCGACGCTGCCTACCTCAAACCCTTCACCACCTCAGTCATCATGCTCGGTCCGGGCCAAACCACCGACGTCCTAATCACCACCAACCAACCACCCTCCCGCTACTACATTACCGCCCGTGCCTACGCCAGCGCCCAAAACGCACCCTTCGACAACACCACCACCACCGCCATTCTTGAATACAAAGCCGCCTCATGTTCCTCCAATTGCACCCAAATCAAGCCCATCAACGCCTCCTTGCCCGCCTTCAATGACACCCGCACCGCCACCGCCTTCACCACCAGCCTCAGATACCCCATGAAAGCCCCCGTCCCTGCCGACATCGATGAAAGCCTGTTTTTCACAGTCGGGCTCGGGCTCATGAAATGCCCGAAGGGTTCCCGGGCCAGGAACTGTCAGGGCCCGAATGGAACCCGGTTCGCCGCCAGCATGAACAACGTGTCTTTTGTGCTTCCTTCCAACTTTTCGTTATTGCAGGCGCATCAGCAGGGGATTCCGGGGGTTTTTACGGCGGATTTTCCGGCGGCGCCGCCAGTGAAATTTGATTATACGGGGAATGTGAGTCGGGGTTTGTGGCAACCTGTGAAGGCGACGAAGGTTTATAAGTTGAAATATGGGGCGAGAGTTCAGGTGGTTTTTCAGGGGACAAGTATTTTTACTACTGAGAATCATCCGATTCATCTTCATGGGTATGATTTCTTTATTGTTGCGGAAGGGTTTGGGAATTTTAATCCCAAAAAGGATACTGCCAAATTTAACCTTGTTGATCCGCCGATGAGGAATACTGTTAGTGTTCCTGTTGGTGGATGGGCTGTCATTCGATTTGTTGCTGATAATCCAGGTAAACAACAAGATATCTGCTTTAATTTTCTGAAATTATTTCTGTTCTTTTAGTAGATAAAATTATATAAAATTGATAAGTTTTTTTAATTTTTAATTTTTAATTTTTTTTTTCTGGAACAATTTATTAATTAGTAATTTTACATAAAAAATAATTAGAAAATTATCTATAATTCAAAATGTGTACATCAAATTTATTCGGGGTACAATAAATTAAAATTAAGGTTATTTTTCGAGAATGCTATAAATCTAGAAAAAAAAATGCTTGAAAAATAATCATAACTTTAAATGTATAAATCAGTTTCATTATGAGTATTATCACGTCATTTCACTTTTAAATTTACTACTTTTCAACTGACCGACACACTAAGTTTAAATTTATAGACTCAAATTCAAGGCAATTTATTGGCAATGCTCTTCATAAAAAAATATTCACAAAAAATATTCATTACAACACACCATACCAAGTTCAAATTTGCATGATAAATTCAAATTATGAGTACTATTTAGATATTTTTTATGAGTACGTAGTATTTTAGTATTTCTTATACTTGTCAATGGTTTCCCATTTTAAATTTTACTCATTTGTTGCGCAAAAACAGGGGTTTGGTTACTGCACTGTCACTTGGATGTGCACATAACTTGGGGTTTGGCCATGGCTTTCCTGGTGGAGAATGGAGTTGGGGAATTGCAATCACTAGAGGCTCCTCCAGCAGATCTTCCTGTATGTTAGTAGCATCAGTAAATAGAGACAGAAACCACTACAACCCAAGATTGGATTATTTTAGTATGCACTGTGACATCAATCACTGAAGTTTTCTGCTATTAGTATATGAAATTGTGTGTTCTTTTTTTTCCCCACAATGGGGACTAGTTTCTTGTTCTTTTTTTGACAGATAAAACCGGGTCAAGCAAGATAGTGCCATGGTTCAACTCCCAGCACCATCTGTGTTAGAATCCGACCCGACATGATTTCTTGGTTATTATAGTTGTTATTGTTTCAGAGCCCAGTGAGATAGGCGAACTTTTGGTTCTGAAATAATTTAAACTAGTTTTATTAGTTTTGTTGTATCAGCATACTATGTGGGTGTTAGAATTTTCTCCTAATAATATGGGCCAATATGCCAATTGCTGGTGCTTGATGGTACAATCCAATCAACTACAAGTGATTGGTTTTCTATTGGTTATGGTACATCACAAAATCACTTAATCCTATGAATCTAGAAATTTTATTTTGAATTTTATCTTGAAACATCAATTTATCTTTTAAATTCATTTACATTTGGATCGCACACTATATTAATTCAATTTCCACCATAAAAAAAACACTTTTCTAAGATTGTAGACTTACACGCATCACTTAAACATTACTTTTGTCGCATTTTTAGTTACAAAATCGAATTAAAAACTCTTACTTGAGATTAATTAATTCTTCATATCTATATAAATGCCTTAAAGAAAAGATGATTAAAACAAATCCGATGTGCAATTCAATAAATAACAATCAATCCATTCAAACTCTAAAGATTTCAATTTTCATGTAAAATTAATAAACATTTCAAGTAAAACTAATACAGAAAGAGTATACAGCAAGAGTATCAAGAACCTAGAACAATTCTCGAGTGTGTAAGGTGTATAATATTAAGGTCACATTTGGCAAGTGGTGATTTTAGCCAAAAAGTCATTAAAAAAAATCAAAAAATCAATAACTTATACTAAAAAGTCAAATGTTGCGTTTGGTAAAGTTTTGTAAATATGATTTGAGAGTATGAGTTGTATTTTGAGTTTGTGAGTTTTGGAATTATGATTTGAGTGTGGAAAATTTGTTTGGTAAAAGAGTTTTGAAAAGAGTTTTGAATTGAATGGAGAATTTTTGATGTGACATATGATTTTGATTTTTTCGAATAGATAAAAATTAACATATGTCAATTGCAAAAAAAAAAAAAAAAAATTTCACTATTCCGGTCAACCGGTGGGATGACCGGTTAGGCCAAATTTGATTTTTTTTTTTTTGAAAAACGCACCCCAAACAGAGTTTTTAGTAGAGTTGTGGAAATGTGATTTGAGAATTCTAACCAAACATCATATTGGAATATAGGTGTAGAATCATTGTTTAGAAACACAACCAAACACAGTCAAAGATTCCATTTTCCCTCTACTTTTTGCACATCTTTTCGTAAAAAATTAAAAAGTCATCTCAAACATACTAATTTTTTTTACATCATAATTTAGCCAAAAAGTTAAAAAGTCACTAAAAAAACACGGAGCTGATACGTAGCTCGAAAGCTACGGGGCTCGAAAAGCTCGAAAAGGAGAAAGCTCGGGAAGCAGAACCAGAAGCAGGGGAAGGAGGAGGAGGAGGAGGAGGAGGAACTGGAGGGGGCCATCAAAATGGCGGTGGTGAGGCGAGGCGAGCAGCGGCGGAGGCGAGGCAGAGCCGGCGATCGCTGGTGCTGCGACGATCGCTGGCAGCGAGGCGACGGCGGTGGCAAGGCAGCGACGATCCTCTCTCTCTCTCTTTCTCCTCTGTTCTTCCTCCTCTCCTCTCTCCCTCTTTCTCCTCTGCTTCTTCCTCCTTTTTTTTCTTCTTCTTCTTCTTCTTTTCTCCTTTCTTCTTCTTCTTCTTGCCGAGTTGGGAAGAAAAAGAAGGAAAAAAAAAAAAAAAAACAAAACAAAAAACGACGTCGTTTTTCGTTTTCGAGCCAATTCGAGCCCGACTTTTTCGAGCTACGAAACATTATCGAAAAAAACATGTTCCCAAACGAGGCTTAATATGCCATTTATTTATGTATTTTTGTGACTTGACTTACACACTTTTGTGAGAACTTACGATACATTTTTTGGGTTAAGTTATGCGATTTTGTAAAATGATTTTGTAAAAACTTATGTCAAGTTATGATTTCTCAAATTTTTATAAGTTAACTTATATAAATTTATATTTAAGTTACACGATTTTGTAAGATAAGTTATGTACTTTTGTAAAAATTTACACAAGTTTGCATATCCTTTCCCCAAGACCTAAAGACTTTCAATCTCAGAATAATGAATTGGGTTGGCAGAAATTTGGTGAATTGGGTTCGCAAGAATTTGGGCTCTCCAACAATAATAAAAAGTCTTATTCTTGGATTTGGAATTAAAGATTGAGCTAAGTTTTAGTATGGGTTAAAAGAACAAAAAAAAAAAACAAAACAAAACAAAACAAAACAAAAAACAAAAAATTAAAAAACAACAACTAAGTTTTAGTAAATTAAAATCAAAATAATTAAGGCCCCATACAAAAAAAAAAAAAATACATTTTTGGATTTGATATTGAGAGTTGGACATAGATTGATTTTGATAAATTAAAATCAAAATAATTGAAACTCTCCATTTAATTAAAAGACATTTGGTGAGGAGTTCCCTTTGCAAGGGTTATTTTAGGATTAAGCTTTCTCTCATATTGGGATCTTAACATTAGGGAACTTGAGCGATCCATGGAGCTCATCATAGGTTTCGTTTTGATAATTCGAACTGTTTATTTTTAGGACTCACTAAGTAGAATATTCATGAAAAAAATTAAAATAATTAGGATATCAGTAGCTATATATTTGAATCGAATTTATATTACAAAAAATGGATGGTCATTTTTGAAATTATATTTATTGTTCATTTTTTAAAACAAATATGATTCAAATATATAACTACCGATATTCAATCATTTTGATTTTTTGCATAAATATTTTCCTCAATAAATCCAAAAAAGTGAACAGTTCAGATCATCAGAATCGATTCTAAAATAGGTCTACCAAGCCTAAACGTTTTCTCAAATTGAGATAATAACTTGAGAGAAGCCAAACCCTTTAAATTAAGTCCTCACTAAATTTTTTTGACCCCAAAAATCAAACTGGCATGCGGATTCCAAAACTACCCCAACACTCGTAAAGGATACTATGTTTATTATTGGAAAATTTAGCCAAAACCCCCTAGGCCTAACATGTTAGTGTGTAAAGGACAGCTCAAAATGTTTTATTTCCTAAACTCCCTGAGCAAAAAGCATGTTTTTCATGAAGGACAGACAAATATGTTTCCATATTTGTTTGGACAATTTTGCCATATCATATATATACATACATATATATATATATATATATATATATATATTTGAGAAGTTGAAACTTCTTCATCGATCTCTCTCTTTCTCTCTAAAAAACGCAAAGTAGATTAACGAAGAGAGAGAAAAAGGAGAAGATGACGATTGAGGAGGGAAAAAAGAACACAGAAAGAGCTATTCCGAAAGACCCACGTCGGAGCCATCCACTGTTCATCGTTCGTGGCAACGTGGTCCGCTAAAGCCCTCAATAGGATCTCTCATCACTCTGAATTTATTATCATTTCCAGATTTCTCACAGACATTAACGGTGGTTGGAGAAAAAGAGATGCAAACTTTATTGTATAAATTGGCTATGTAAATTGATATTCTATGATGTGCCCACTTATGTGTCATTTTCGATTACCACAAAGAGGGTTTTTGAAGCTGCGATTGAGTATTCTACGAGTATATATGGGTTTTAATTTCTAGAAGTAGTGTGAGTTTATATGTAGGGAGGGTTGTATTCTATTTTGTTATTGATGTTCTATTCAGAACATATAGTAAAATGTTACTGTCAACCAGAATAATATGTTATTATCAAACATAGTAACATGTTATTATTTATGTCAATTTTGACGGTTTTAAGAATTTCATAGTCTATCTGAATCTTATTTGATAGATCTTTGAGGATTTTAAAAATACTAGTTTTATTAAAAATCGACATTTAGATCAAAAGTTATATCATTTTAAAATTTAAAATATTAATTAATCACTAAGGATATTTTGGTAATAGTAGTGTGTGCTAAACTTTTCAAGAAAAACTTTTTATACTTATTCTTAATGTGTTAAAATTTTATTATGAATGGATTTTGACCAAATATCTTTTATTGCTTAGTTGTCCACTTTGAGCATATTAAGGCCCGTTCTGTAATGTTTCTCTAAAAAAAAAATAAAAGGCCCATTCTTTAATGAGCCCACAGTTGCAACTCTTTGTCTCGCCTGTTGGGATATTTTGAATAAATTACACTTACCTCCCCTGAGGTTTATAATAATTACAAATATCTCCCTTATAGTTTCAACAATTACATTGACTTCCATTGTTTTACAAAATAATATCATGATTCCCCCTAGAAGGACATTGCAAAAGTAACCAAATATAGTGAGTGTTTGGGAAGTGAGTTTTTTTGTAGGTTTTTTTAGTTGTAGGATATTATTGGAGAAATTTTTTTTTGTGTTTGGAAAAATAGTTGAGTTTTTTTGTGGTTGAATGTGATGTTTGTGAAAGAAAAAGTGAAATGATTATGGGATTTGATGTGATATTTTGTTTGGATTGAATTTTTTTAGTTTTGTAAAACATTTGTCTTGTAGTGAAAAAAAAAAAAAAAAAAAAAAAAAAAAAAAAACTCAAAAACCAACTTACCAAACACCGCCATAGTGACATCATAAAAAATAAACACTTAATGGCCAAAATGGCCAAAATACCTTTCACATCCCTTATAAAATAACTCACCAACTCCTGTAACCATTTCCCCCCAAATTTCCAATAAACTTTATTTCTTTCCCTTCAAACTATCTCTCTGCCCACTTTGCCTTAGTTGTTGATGACTAAATCAAAGTAAAGGAATGAAGCCGTGATTATAACAGTAATAAAATAACATTTAATTTCATGCATATCTGTTGTATTATTGTACGATATCCAATAAAGCATTAGATGAATGAATAATTCAACAAATTTCAGCAAAAAATCACCAGCAAAATTTCATTAAAAATCACCCCAAAAAAATTCTAATAAAAATTTTGTGTTTATATATATTTGCAATATTAAAATATATAATAAATCCTAAATAAATAATTCAACAAAATCCAACCAAAATCCCTATATTTTGAATCTAATAAGTAATAATATTTAACAATCTGATAAATAACAATATTTGATTAAAAATATAGAAGAACCCTAAACACTCCAAAATCCTCAAAATTGTTAAAAATTACCTAAACAAAACTCCCAAACCCTCAAAATTTCTTCATTTGTAAATACAAACATTCTTATTGAATGATTTTTCTTCCCACAAATTTTATCCTTATCATACTCACTAGGGGTGTTCAACGGATATTCTGATCCGCCTAAACCAACCAAACCGAACCAATCCGCAGCATTTTGGACAAATGCGTGATGACGAGTGGGCGGTTGCGGATTGATTTTTTCCAATTTGCCTAGTTTTGGATGGATGGTGAAT
This sequence comes from Camellia japonica, assembly GCA_030407325.1. Classification (NCBI taxonomy): domain Eukaryota; kingdom Viridiplantae; phylum Streptophyta; class Magnoliopsida; order Ericales; family Theaceae; genus Camellia; species Camellia japonica. Next base: position 15,779 of record JAPPVO010005161.1, on the reverse strand, counting down.
TTGAGGTTTCTTTGGCCGCAACCGAATTGTCAAACCGCGAGCACCTCAAGTAATTTATAAGACTTTATGTTTTTAATTTGTTTAGATGTTTTCAATTGAAAAAGAGTTTAGATATTCTGTTGTGTTTTTAATTTGGAAATTCTTTTATTAAATGGCAAGTGTTGATATTTGATATTTCTGTGTGGAAAATATAAGGTTTAATTTTGTTATTTTTAAAAAAATCAAATTAAATAGTTTTGAATAAAAAAATAGTAATGAAAATAGTTTTCTTATATGTATTTATTATTGATATTTAACAATTTACTTGATAATCTTTTAATTATGTTAAGTTGGATTGTTATCCAAAAAAATATTGATAAGTTATTGTATTATATTTAAAATTTGTAAAATTTTAAATCGCCAAACTAATTAGTATCCATCCGTCAATCCGTATCCACCAATCTGACGAATGGATGTAGATTGATTTTTTTTAATCTGTCAATCCGGTAGACGGAAGGCAGATTAGAAGTTCTCCAGCTACAACCGAACCGCGAACACCCGTCACACAACACATATTGAAGAGATTTGTCAGAGAACTTACTTGGAAGGCCTAAATAATAAAACAAATCGATTAAAATTTTTCACAGTTTGCACTGTGAAAGATAAGGGTTTGGAGTCACTGTTGCATTTACGCGTAGCAAAGACTTTTGTGGTTAAAAATGGCATAGCCTTGGTGGACACACTTTGTTAATTTTGATTATCTACTAATTAAAAGACACAGTTTGGATGGTTTCTTATTCACTTTATTCATTACTTATAGTGAATAAAAAATAAATTATTATATTCTTAAAATATAAAAAGTGCAAAAGTCAATTGATAAAATTTTAATTCCCAACTCATGTAAATTCTCAAAGGCAAAATAAAAAATGTGCTTTCAAATATTTTTATTTTCAAAGGTTAATGATGATTTTATTTAAAATACAATTCCTATTTTTTTAGTGAATCAAATATGAAAATAGATAGCATAAATTACACTGACACCCCCTGAGGTTTGATCGGATTACATCTCACCCCCGATGTTATTGAAATTACATTCTCACCCTTGTGGTTAATAATCTCATTTCACAAACCCCCTGCTTGTATAAAAGGCAACAACTCCTGGTAGAAAGATAGAGAAAAGTACATTGAAAAAAAAAAAAGTAAAGCAAAGGAAAGAAAAAAAAAAAAAAAGTAAAGCAAAGCAAGAAAAGAGAGAGTGTCCGAATTTAATATCTTTTTTTGATACCGATGTTAATTTCGTCTAAATAATTACAATGATAGGGGAGTCAATGTAAGTTTCCAACTATCAATGAATGATATGTATTAAATCCAAACTTCAGGAGTGTAAGTATAATTGACCCAAATAGATATTTTGATGGAATGATCACTTTATTCCATTTCATTAGAGTGAAACAAACATAGTATAAGATGGTTGTGAAACATTTATCAATATATTACACAATGTAAAAAATAAATTTAGAAAATTTAAAATCAAGTAATTAAAATTAGGATTGGGTTTTTCTCAAATTCAAATATGAACTTGACCGTTATCAACTTGTCATATTTAGACTTGTAGGGACTACCATAGTCTATTTTCATCAGCATACTTGTACTTGTCAATTTATTTTTTAATTTTTAATTTTTTAATTTTTTTTTTGAGACAAATATGATAAATTGAAAATGTTACAATTATTAAATAGAACACCACAAAAAGAATGATTTTGATCATCAAAATAGGACTAGTGGGTCTAATGAGCCCAAACATAACGGTCAAATTTAAATTTGAACTAGAGAAGGATAAATTGTAAAACAACTTCTGTACAATGATAATTATAACAATATATGTTTTTTTATTTTTTATTCTTTATAAATAATGCACAAAATTCATAAATTGTGTGTAAATAAAACAATTTAAAAAAAAAATAGTGATGAACAATCAAAATTGTCATTTAATTAATGGTCAATCAAAACTAACGAAATTGTGCCTTCTGCGTGTGGAAGAAAACCTAATTTAAAAAAAGAAATGTAAAAGAATGTGTAGGTTAAAATTATTTTTATCTTTCGACAATGTAGTTGAAGGGTACTATGGTAATTTCAACAGGCAAGTTAACGTCATTTGGTACCTTGTAACGAGAGGGAAGAATCTTGGTATTATTTTGTGTAATTGTTGAAACCATAGGAGATGTATCTGCAATTATAGTGTAACGCCCCCAAATAACAACAACAAATAATCCCGTAAGGTACGCTAATTATGAGGAAAATAATAAGATTTCATAGTTTCATTAATTCATATGATAATCTTTACAAAAGGTACCACATGCATTATACATTCACAAACCCTAGATTTTGAATCTATAGCATGTAGCACAAGGCGATATACAAAAAATGAAAGGAAATTCGAAGAAGTTTAGGTCTTAATGGCTACATATTTCGAAGATGATACTTGATTACAACAAAATTGGGTCAAGCCCAAATAAGTAAAAAGCTCGAAGCTTGTACAAAAGATATTTATAACAAAAGAAAAACAAAATGAGTCTTCAGCTCCACGATCCTCCCAAACTAAGTATTTGGCGGAGGTATACCATCAGTACTTGAAAGTTGGTTTCCATATAGGATGAGCTAAAGCCTAGTAAAGAATACTTGAACACACTGTATGATACTTAACAAAGTCATATGGTGAATGCATATGCATGCCATTTACCAAAATGTTACATTTTCTCTTTCAAAACAATGCAATGCTATGATTATAAATCAACTCGTAAAACGATACTTTTAAAATCAGAAACAGAACAATGGGTACACAACACTGGGAATCTCTAAGTACGTGTCTGCCAGTAGGCTATACAAGCACTACCAAATCCATTTTACTGGTACTAACCGGAAGGATCGATACCTAACCACGTGACTTTCTGGACTTTCACCAATGACACACATGCCAACATAAATAATACCACAACCACACTCTCTAACCAGATTCACCATGGTATTTATCCATTTTTCTCAAAACAATATTTTTCAATGTATAAGTATGAAACAATATTCAATGCAAGATGTATGAGTAATTGATTTCAATTAATTGAATCCTCATGTAATTTCTACAACAATCAAAGCTATTCTCCACCGATATCCTAAAACAAATATCTCTATACAAAAGATAAATCTCTAACAACAATTATAATTTCATAATCTCAATATAGAAGTAATAATACATATCCAATTTCACTCTCATCATCAATAGATACATTCATTTTATCTTTTTAAAACTCAACATCTTTCCTTTATTCTTAGTTCAAAACCAATGATTTCTAACAAAATATCTATTCTTTTCAAAAACACATTTAAAGGAGAAATTTCCAATGTTCCAACAAAACTTAACAATATACTCATTTCCATAACATTTTCCATGAACCCATTTGAAAGCACTTATTTTATATTCCCAAAACCAACCCTAAATCAAACCCACAACTCTTTTCAAGAAACACATAATAAGGCTAAGAATCATACAAGGAGGTTGAAGAAATTCCTACCTCAAGAATAGAAGGAGAGAAGAACAAGATCTAACTTTTGATGGAGCTGAAAATGGAAACCTCTCCAATTAAAATGTTCACCTTTACGAGCTCTACATTTTCCCCCAAAGCACTATGGCAGTGATATTAATGGATTTGAGTGTATAGAGGTGTTTAGACAAGAACTAAAGAGAGAAGGTGAAGAAATTTGGTAACATTAACTTTTAGAGAGAGAGAAAGATCAAAAAATAAAAGAAAATATCTTTTTCCCCTACTGATATATGCACAAACTACTCGAGCAATCAAAACACTGTTCGAGTGTCAAACACAAAGAACTGCTTGAGCAACCAACTCAAGGCTCGAGCGCACAATGACCCCTTGCCAATAGTTCAGACCTACAAATAGACCGCTCAAGTGTCAGACACAGAATATTGCTCGAGCAACCAACCCATGGCTCGAGCACGTCCCAAAAGTTCAGACTGTAAACATAGATACTGGAAGAAGCTAAAGACCGCTCGAGTGAACCTAAAAAGAAACATGCATAAACTCTTTTGAAAAATTAACTCCCAACATGTTGAAAATACAACCGACAACTCCAAAAAAACCAATCTCACACTACGACAAGACAACAAGGAGTATAAACAACAACCATGATTACCAAATCCCAGTCCAAAGAATACAAAAGGGTCAGGTTTTAACCCAAGTCGCAATATGTAGTAAACCTCAGGGAAGGTAAGTGTAATTTACCTAAATATTTTTAATAAAAATAAAATAATATATTATTTTAATTAATTCAATAAATTGTGAGTTACAAAATGTTTTATATCTCATTATTTCATTATTTTATAGAGAGATTTATTATTATCATTACGTGTGTTTTAATTATATTTGATTATATAGGTTACAAAGAATCCAATGAATACCTATACAGCTTTCTAAAGGTTAAGAGACAAAAAATGTGAGGTGAAACATGAAAGATCTTGAGAGAAAATTCTCTCTCTCTCTCTCTCTCTCTCTCTCTCTATATATATATATATACTAGTGTATGTTCGTGCTTGAAGACACAGTGAAAATATAAACATCTAAGAAAAAGAAAAAGATAAAGATAACCCAATGTTAAAAATAAATTTTTTTTTAAAATTTTTAAAACATGCATTAAGAATCTTAATCATTAATTTATTCAAGCTGTTGGCAAGATGATAATTAATTATTAATCAAAGCTAAACTTTTTTTAAATTAAAAAAAAAATTCATGCCGGGGTGCCATGGTTTGGGGCATGTGAAAAAACTTCGACGACTTTTGCGATTAGTGGCCTAATCAGCATGCCAATGAAATTCCTCTCTTTTTTATACACATTTTCGTAAAAATATTTTTATCTGATTTAAATCTAATCAATTAATTAATTAATTTAATGCATCCTCAACATTTAATTAATCATGGGGAACATGAATATATTAGAAACATTGCATGTTGCCACCACATTGTATGTCGGTCCCTCCATTCGGTCACCTTTCGCGGTCAGCCCTCCTCATGGTCGGTCCTTTCACTCGGTCACCTTTCGCAGTCGGCCCTCCTCATGGTCGGCCCCTCCGCTCGCCCACCCATCACCGTCAGCCCACCTCTCGTTCGGCCTTCGCCCTGCCGTCTCTAACAACCATCGTTTTCTTCTTTATTCCCTTCGTTAGACTAAAGCTGCACTCGGAAATGGAGGACTACTGACATGGGTAAGCCCATAAAGACTATAGCCCACTATGAACAACCCAAGCCCACCACTTAGGGCTCAATACATAATTCAACTAATGAAGCCCAGCATGGCTGGAACTCAACATGGCATTAAGAACCAATGACACTTAGACACGTGGCAGGTGAAAGACAAGCCACATAAGCAGACAAAGATCCTGCAAAGTTATTGCACTGCACATCAGCCATTAATGAAGCCCCTTACAGCATTTATTGCGATAACCCCTCCCCGTCAAGACAGAACGGCCTCACCATGAACAAGGCAAGCTAGAGCATAGACTTTCGGCCAAGATGGCAGGTCGGAAGGGACAACGAAATGATTACCAGAGGATATAAGCAGACGTCGAAGACAAGAAGAAGGTTAAGCTTTCTATCTCTAATCTATCTCTACATTCCACCTCTCTTTCTAACTTGCTCGTCGGAGGGTTCGCTGGGGGACTCCCCGTTTCCCGTTGAACTCTTGTGCAAGTCTTCTAGTGGGCTTGGTACCTCGGGCATTGGTTTGGGAAGTGTGGATCAGTCCGACTCGTTCCATCAGGAACACGTAGCATCATCAGTTGGCGCTGTCTGTGGGAATCCTTTTGCTTCGCGCGTCAGTTGTGCTCATTGTCGCCGGAGACCCTTTCCCAATAACCCTTTTCTGCCGCCCACCAGGTGGATGGTCACAACTAGATCCATGGCTTCTCACCACAATGTTGCCGACCACCAAGTCGACCCTCCCAACCCAAACAACCCACCACTACTTCACCGAGCTCACCAACAGCATTAACCGCCTGGCCGAGCAGAACCAAGCCTTGATTAATGCTCTACTCCAAAGAAACCTTCCTATGCCTCCTCTACCACCTCCAGATATCTCACCCAACCAAGAACGAGCCCCGAGCCATACTCTCCAGCAGCCCTATCCACCCAACTTGGAAGGCTTGCGACCCCCTCCCTCCGGATATAAATCCGTCACCCCGGGCCCCGCATCCATCGGTCTCGGCACCAACTTCTGAAGGAGAGGCCAGTAGCGTCCAGCCTCCGCTGCCTTCCGGTGGTGACAACATTCCTCTTTGGGATGCAAAACTCCGAGCCATGAAGCTCCAGCTCCAAGGAGTCATGCAGAACATACAACATAAACCATCTACCACAGCCAACTCCCCATTCGTTGCCTCCATCAAGGACAAACCTCTACCCCCCAAGTTTAAAATGCCCACGATCGACTCTTTCGACTGTACATCGGACCCAGTCGATCACTTGGAGACCTACAAAACCCTTATGATCCTCCATGCATTCCCCGGTGAAATCATGTGTCGGGCTTTCCCCGTAACACTCAAGGGGTCGGCTCGACTCTGGTTTAGTCAACTGCCAGCAGACTCTGTTTTTACTTTCCAGCACCTCAGTGACTCCTTTCTCAGCCATTTCATTGGAGCCCAGCGCCAACGGCGTCCGGCAACCCAGCTCCTCAACATCCGTCGGACTGAGGGGGAGTCGCTGCGTAGCTTTGTCACCCGCTTCAACACTGAAGCCCTGCAGGTGGCGAAAAACGATGACAAGGTCATCCTCACGACGTTCATGGCCGGCCTAAAAATGATGGGTCGTTGAACACACCAAAATATAATCACTAAACTATACCAAATTCAATCAGAATAATGGCAAGTCCAGGTATCGATCCACAGGGACTATTGTGAAATTAAACTAATTTAATTGCTAAATTCCTAAATTAATTTTGATAAAAAGATTGATTGTTTATAACCTAATTTAAAAATGAATAAATTAAACTAATGAATTAAATTATCAAGAATAAATGAAATAGGGTTTACTGAATTGGGAGAAAATCCTAGGGTAGAGAATTCACCACTAACCACATAATTAGGGTTTCTAATTGAAATCAATTATGCTATGGTTTGAACGGATTAATGCTTCGCAACTACAAGCTCAAAACATTTAACAAGAAGATTATCACATTCAATGTACGAGCACGAATCATCTCAAGTAATACGAATCGTTCACTCTAAACTAGGGTAGTGATACGACTCGTTCCTCATAGTATAGTTCGTCCCATACCTTGAATGTGAAGAAAAAGAAAACAATTGTATGGAAAACATTCAACAATCACAGAAAGTCAAATATTCGAAGGAATAATGAAAATTATATAAACGAAACTTCTAAATCACCATACAAATGTTCAAACCTTTACATAATTTAAAATCAAAAAGAAAACTACATAATTACGTGGCTAGGGTTTCATCAAAACCCTAGAAAAGATGACTAGCCACTCATAGAGGAGTGGAAAGAGGAAGAAGATGAGGAAGAAACCTCCATGGAAGTGTCCTTCAAACTTTCGTAGACTCTCCTTCTCCAAACCCTAGCCTCTCTTTAGGTCAAACAATTTCAGAACCCTAGAAAAGCCTTTTCCTTTTCTTTTTATACTTCTACTCACTTCCAAACAGGTTTAAAACATCGGTTTGACTTTTCCAGAAAAAGTCAACTCTGTCCAAATTTTGTCTTTTTGCCCATTTTATGCTCCGACGATGTACAACCTGATTGACATTTAACACACATAAAGTATACAGTTTGACCAGCAAGTGAAATTAAGAGATTCTAATTAACGGCCTCAATGATGTACATTTCGGCCTTAATCACATCCCCCAACTTACTACTTACTAGTCCTCAAGCAAGTAAAATAAAATAAAATAAAATAAAATAAAACAAAATCTATCTATCTCCTCTTTCGTGGAAAAAACGGTTACATTTAGCATATGCAACAAGCCTTTAAACCACAAGGTTACCTCAAGTGGACGAGTAAAGTCTCGTGAGGGTTTCCAGAAATGATACCCACAAACATTAACATATTCATATATACTCAACAACAATTGACCACAATAATCCACCTAACAATCAACTTATGTGCCACTACAGTGTGATATTGAGACATCATAAGTCATTAAAGACACAGTGGACAAGCATGAAGGAACCTATTGAGTCAAAACCACAATTCAGTAATACAAAAGTAAAGTTCCCTATACTTGTGTATGCTAGTAGACAAGTCATGAGTACCTTGGTGTAAAGTGCAATCTCCATATAGTTAACTATCCACTATAATAGCCCAGTGCAACTCATAATAACACCCAACATATACAGAAAAACTAACCTGTTGCAGCCAAGATTCTCAATTTTTTTTTTTTTTTTTAATGATTGTGCAATGTCCTGATCCATTAAGCTTTCTAATCAACCCATGTAGCAAGTTTTGGCCCAATGACTCCCAAACCAGACGGTTTTAGGGCATTAGGTATAGAGACACCTCTACGGGTTTAATAACTCGAGTTGAAAAGGCTACGAACCCGAACTAGTCATTCTTCTTATTTTTCCTTAACTGTGCAATGTCCAAGTCCCTTAAGCTTTCTAATTAACCCATGTAACAAGTTTTGGGCCAATAACTCCCAAACCAGACGGTTTTAGGGCATTAGGTGTAAAGACACCCCTACGGGCTTAATAACTCGAGTTAAAAAGGCTACAAACCTAAACTAGTTAAGTGGTTTTTTTTTTTTTTTTTAAATCTTGGCTCCTCATTTATTCTTTTCTGTAACTCTAGCTATTATCAATGATGTACACCAGGGATTATAATAAAAATATCACCGCTATGATATGTATTCATGTGAATTAAGGCATACTCATGACAAATGTACTAATACCACGAACACAGACAACTCTCCTCGTGCAAACATTGCATGCAAGTATCTACTCAATAAATCCTTTTCATACAAGTCTACTATGCTCTCCAATTAACATATGCAAATATCATCACCCTACTAGCAAAAAGTCACATCAAGTGAAGTAATGCAATCAAGTGAAACAGGTATAAGCATGAATTATGAGCCAAATAGAAATGCACAAAAGAAAATATAACCCTCTCATCTCCCAACTTGAATATGACATTGTTCTCAATGGAAAAGTAAAGAGAAATGAGAGAAAATTACCAGAAATGTAGGTGCAGATCCAGGTAGACAGAGAGTAACAGAGACACACTCACACTTTTTTTTTTTTTTTTGTACATAAAATTGAAAATAACTAAATAAATGAATAAAAATGACCTTAAATTAAATTAAATAAATTGTAAACTAAACTAAGCTAAATTACTAAAGGCCCCGTTTGTTTTGGGCTATAGGGAGGGTATTGGGACTAGGGCTGCAAACGAACCGAGCTGTTCATGAACAGCTCGGGCTCGGCTCGTTAAAAGCTCGTTCGAGCTCGGTTCAATTAGCTAATAAACGAGCTCGAGCTTCATTTACAGGCTCGTTGTTAAACGAGCCGAGCTCGAGCTAAATAAGGCTCGGCTCGTTAAGGCTCGCGAGCCTTAGTATATAAGTCAAAAAAAAACTAGGGTTCTTTGTATCGAATACATACGCCGCTTTACTCTTCCTTGCTACTCTTTGTAAGTTGTAACCTAACCTCAAACATTCAAAGAAACACAGATCTGGCCATCAATCGCACAAACTCTTCAGATCTCAGACACTCAAACATCGACGACAACGGACCGGTATAGCTTCGTTGCCCTGGTGAAGATCTGAGACTGGGAGATTATTCTTCTCTCTTGAATCCATTGTGGTAAGTTAATCTTCTTCTTCTCTCTCTCTCTCTCTCTCTCTCTCTCTCTCTCTCAATCTCAACCATGGTGTCTCTTCTTGAATCCCTATTTTTTTTTTCACACAGATCTGACTTTTTTTTTTTGATTGGCTTTTATTTCAACATATAAATTAGGGAAAGCAACACTAAGTTCAAAATAAAGATGTCAGATTTGTTGGATGGTTGAAAGGGATTTGTTTGTGTGGTTTAAGGGCTTCGTACGATCATATTGTATCATATGCATTCTACACCAGTGTTGTGATGTTTAAGGAAAGCATTCTACACCAGTGTTGTGATGTTTCATTTGCCAGGAGCTCAAATATATATATTTTTGTTGTGAAACGAGTCTACATGTTTATGGCTTTGCCATTTCTTTCTCTCAAATAATTATTGTTTATCCACAAAAGTGCATTGGAAATGTATTTTTGGAGTCATTTAGATTATTTATATATAGATCGAAAGTAATTTTTTCAATAAATATCAATCTAAGAAATTTTAAAGTTCAATTTCAGGCCAACGTTTAGTTGCTAAAGGGACAAGTGGTGGAAGTTATTTGAAGTTTAACAATAAAATATCAGTTTGTGTTTCTTAAGAAATGATTCACTTTTGAATGAGTTAACTCTTTTAACTCTACGGAGTGTAATTGAAATTTAAAATCATGGTTCTTCCTGAATAAGTTACACAAGTTGATAACTTGATATAATATCTGGTCACTCAAACAGATTTGTATGATACGATGGTAGTAGGTAATTTATTACTGTCAGCATGAGTATTGTGAATTGCTGTTTGTTAAATGGAGTATTGATTCCTATACTTTGTGTGTTATTTTTTCTATTGGAAGCTTGGGAAATTATATCTGACATCTTTGCAGTTCTTGTTAATTAAAAAAATGTGTTCCCTTTGCATATATGAGAAAGCTACTTAAAAAGTGTATTGTTTGCTTGAATTAAGATAATTAAAAGTCCCCTGTTTCTAAACTAAATGCTGTGCAACACTAAACTGAAATAACTCAGGGTAGGTTTAGTATTAAAGTCATTATCATCAAATCTGTGTTCATATTATTTTGGTGAATAATGATGATAACATTTATGTGTAAGATTCTTGTACAGTTTCTTGCTAGTGGGTCTTGGTTACTAGTTCAATTTTCAGTTTCTTACTAGTTTAAATATTACTAGTTCAATTTTCAATTTCTTAATGTATTATTATTATAGTTCAATTTTATTAGTGTATTAATTTATTTGTTGCATTATTGTTATTTTTCTTAGATATGTCAGATAGACAAATTAATCTCACTTCTCCAGAGCAAGATTCTTGTACACCGTTTTCATCATTTGAGGAGTCATCCACTAGTCCACTGATGGATACAGTTAATGAAGCTGCAAATGATATTGAATTAGAGGAAAATGCAAGAGAAAATGAAGTTCCCGAAGACAACAATCCGTTCCAAAAAGAAATTAGGAAACGAACATCAAGAGTTTGGAATGAAATTAAAGAAGTGGTTCTTCCAGATGGTACCAAGAAGGCTGAATGCATGCATTGCAAAACAAGACTTGCCATTCCTTCAACGGGTGCTACAACTCAACTTCTTAGGCACTTGAACAGTTGTGTTAGACGACAACTTGCTGACAAAAAGCAAAGGGTTCTATCACTTGAGACAACCGGGTCTGACAGTGTAACCAATGTGGCAGCCTTCAAGTATGACCAAGCAAAGGTGAGGGAAGCTGCTTCTCATATGATACTTTATCATGAATATCCTTTTATGCAAATGGAGCATGTTTTATTTAACAAGTTCATGAAAACTGTTACTCCACATTGGCAAAAGATAACTCGTACCACCGCAAAAAATGATTGTGTGTCGACTTATGAGATAGAAAAGAAGAAGTTGAAAACATTATTGAAGAGTGTTAATAGGATTAGCATTACAACCGACCTATGGAAGTCAGGGCAAAAAATTCAATACATGGTTGTCACGGGTCATTTTATTGATAATGAGTGGAAGTTGCAAAAGCGTGTTCTTAACTTTTGCAATGTACCACCTCCGCACACTGGGGTTATCATTGCGGATGCTCTTCACAAGTGTCTAGTTGAATGGGGCATTGAAAATAAGGTGTGTACTATAACTATAGATAATGCTTCATACAATGATGTTTGTTTGAGAATTTTGAAAGAAAACTTTGCAATGAAAAAGAAGTTGCTTTTGGGTGGAAAATTTTTCATGTACGTTGTTGTACCCATAGTGATATATGGATGCATGATGGGCTTGGCCAAATAGGAGATATTGTTGATGGTGTTCGAGATGGTGTCAAGTATTTGACTGCATCAGAAGCACGTCTCAATCAATTTAGTGAGATTGCTAAGCAATTGCAGTTGCCTTCAAAAAAATTGATTTTAGATTGTCCAACCCGGTGGAATGCAGCTTACATGATGTTGTCTGCTGCTTTGGAGTTTAAAGATGTCTTCCCTAGATATCAAGAAAGGGATCCAAGTTTTGTTTACGTGCCTAGCCTTGAAGATTGGGTGAAAGTTGAGACTGTATGTCAATTTTTGGCAATTTTCAATGAAGTCACAAATATCATCTCCGGGAGTGAATATCCTACTTCTAATCTGTTCCTTGTAGAGGTTTGGAGGATAAAAGAAATATTGAATGAGAAGTCGGTTGATGACAATGACTACATTAAGGCAATGGCTTTGAAGATGAAAAGAAAATTTGACAAGTATTGGGGTGAATGCAATTTGTTGATGGCTATAGCTGCAGTGTTGGATCCAAGATTCAAATTGATGCTTGTTCAGTTTTGTTTTCCAGAGATCTACCCAGAGGCAGAAGCTACTAGAAACATTTCCATGGTGCGTGACGCCCTATATGAGCTTTACAATGAATATGTTGTTATTCATACTTCAAGTAACAATGAGCAAACTTTGGAGCAAAGCACTCAAGAAGCTAATGATTGTAGTAATGCTAGTTATGGTTTTGGAAAAGCACTCGGGACGGGAAGATCTAAATTTGAATCTTTTGTTAGAAAAGCCGACACAATTCAGCCTGCAAAATCTGACTTGGACATTTATTTAGAAGAAAGTGTTTACATATGCAATGAAGGTTCAAGTTCCCATTTTGATGCATTGGAGTGGTGGAAAGTAAACAACCTCAAGTATCGAATATTGTCCAAGATGGCAGCTGATATATTGTCAATTCCAATCAGTACAGTGGCGTCGGAGTCCACATTTAGTGCTGGTGGTAGAGTTATTGATCCCTATCGAGCATCATTATCAACTGAAACAGTCCAAATCTTACTATGTGGATCTGATTGGGTACGTGCACTACATGGACTCAAAAAGGGATCAGATGTAAGTATTTTTTTTAAATTATTAATTTTGATCCATACAAATACAGTGACAAATTTCTTTATTATCAATTTATGTGAAACATAATACTGAAATAATATATTATTGTTTCTTTTGATAGACTATGGAGTCATCTTTCAAAGAGATTTTGCTTCCTTAGTTTGATATCTTTGGGTATGTTTCATCTTTAATAAACTAAATATCTTAAGTACTATCATAAGATTCATTCATATATAATAATTCTACTATTGCAGGTTGAAGGCTCCTGTGAAGTTTCCAAAGGAATGAAGACTTTTTGGTGTGTTTTTCAAGTGAATCAAGTCAAGAAATTAGTGGTTAGTTTTTGGTTATTATGTTTTGTTTAAGGATGCATTGTGTAATGTATTGTGTAATGTGTTTTATTTAAGGATGCACTATGTAATGTGTTTTAAGGCTCCTGTAATGTGTTTTATTTAAGGCTCCTGTAATGTGTTTTATTAATGCATTGTGTAATGCATAGAATTTTTTTAATTATTAGCTGTGTATAAATTTTTTTTTTTTTTGGTTTGATGCACAGATTTATTTTTTTTTTTGGATGCACAGATTAAATCTTTTCTTACTAGTTGTACAGATTTTTTTCTTGGAAGTTGGATGCACAGATTTTAGTTTCTTATTACTAATTGTACATAATTTTTTTTTGGATGCACAGATTTCAGTTTTGTATTACTAATTGTACATAATTTTTTTTGGATGCATAGATTTTGTTTTTATTACTAATTGTACATGATTTTTTTTTGGATGCATAGATTTCAGTTTTATATTTGGATGCACAGATTTCATTTTTTTAGTTATAGATGGAATTGGAATTTCGAGCTTGTTCGAGCTCGAGCTCGAGCTCGTTCGAGCTCGTTTGCGTTGTCGAGCCTGAACGAGCCGAGCTCGAGCTTTTAAACTATCTCACGAGCCGAGCTCGAACATAATTTCTGAAGCTCGAGTCGAGCTCGAGCCGAGCTCGAGCTTTTCCCATTTTGACCGAGCCGAGCCTAAACATCTAAAAGCTCGGCTCGGCTCGGCTCGTTTGCAGCCCTAATTGGGACTAGTAATACCAAGGTATTATTAATGCCCTTGTTTGTTTGCAGAGAAAGCCTTGAGACTATTAGTCCCTTGGTATTGCTAATAACCTTGGAAGGGGGATTGGTAAGGAGGAGGTAGAGATGGTATTAGAAAATAGTGAGGGGATTAGAATTTTTTATTTTTATATATTGGGAATTTTTTTAAATATAATGTTTAATTTTTTATATTTTTTTATTTGTTTTATTATTTTATATAAAAATAATTTAACAATTCCTCATCTTAATCCCCTCACTATCAATCCCCTCACTATTAATCCCCTCACTATCAATCCCCTCACTAACAATCTCCTCACTATTAATCCCCACTATCAATCCCCTCCATTCTATCTCCCAAACAAATGGGGCCAAAGAGCCTAATGTATGGAATAAAATAACCTAAACTAACCCTCTTTGTTGTTTTTTTTTTTTTTAAAAAAATAATAGAAGAGAAGAAAATTAAACAAAATAAATAAAAAACTAAACTACTTATTAATTAAATAAACAATTACAGTACACAAGAAAAATTAAAATAACATCACTAACTATACAAGTATAATAAAAATAAAATAAAACCAAAATCTACTAACTAATTAAACTAACCAGAATCACTACGAAGCAATTTAAACTAAACAAATATAGCAAATTAAAAAAAAACTAAATTAGGATTAGTGTTAGTACAATGATTTCTGAGGTTTTTTTTTTTTTTTTTTTTTGTTAAAAGAGAAATAAAAAATTAAAAATAAAATAAATAAAGAAATAAAATTCGGATTTTTTTTAATATATAATAAAAAATTATAAATAAAATAATTCTATATGTATTTATTTATTTTTATTTATTTATGTATTTATTTAAAATTTATTTACTTAAATAAATTAAAAATGAAAGTATAATAATAATAATAATAATAATAATAATAATAAATAAAGCAAACAAACTTTCCGCACCAACGTCGCACATGCTGATCAAGCAGTGCGCAAACATGAAACTCCCAAATTTCCCGCACGTGCGGGGTAAAGGCCGTACGTGCGGCGATTTCACCCTGCGCGATTGAATTTTTTTTTTTTTTTTTTTCTTTAGTCGGCGTCCCGCACGTGCGGGCCCCAAGTCGCACGTGCGGCTTGGTCAACACTCCACCATCCGCACTTGCTTATTTAGCAGTGCACAACTTGTTGATTTGTGAGATTTTGCCCATGTGCGTGCACAGTGCCGCGCACATGCGGGCCATCTTTTGTTTTTTTTTTTTTTTTTTTTTTTATTTTTTATTTTTTATTTTTTTTTATTTGGTTAATAGAAGTACAACACAGATTTTTTTTTTTTGTATTTTTTTTTTTTTTACTTTGTAAAATTGAACAAGTACAAAAACTTTTTTTTTTTTTTTTGCTTTTTTTTTTATATTTTAAATTGAACAAGTATAACCCTTTTTTTTATTTTAAAAAAAAACACAGAAAATAAACATGAAAGCATGCTTCTTCTTTTTTT
>JAPPVO010005160.1:0-24799 GCA_030407325.1 Camellia japonica | reverse complement strand
TTCAAAAAATCTGTTTTCAAAAACGATTTGTCGAATTTGGACTCTTTGATGATTCATCGGTCTTGCATTGCACTCTGCGAGATTAGATACAGGACCGTGACATTGAGTCCTGAACTGTAGTGAGCCCAATGAACAAAACGGGATTCCCTCCCGGGACGTTCGGGGACGTCTACAATAGGAGACTGAAACGTTGTCGTGTCAATCCTATGTGTTAGCAATGTAGTGAACGGACTAGAATCCATCTGTGTCATATTTGGGACATTGTGTACAACCTCTTTATCAATGTACACTTTCAAACAATTTGGTGGTTAGAAACTTGCACTGATACTTAATACGGTGTTCAACGCCTCATCGCCATTGATCGGTAATATCTTGTATTTGCTGATTGCTTGCCATTGGCGATAAGGATATCTACATTTGAAGTTCAATCGGACACTTTCCCCGTAACTTGCCACCTTCGACATGAACATCTCCTCCAAATTGCTAAGCGTGGTGCCAAGTGGCACCCCATATATCCCTTTCGGCTCAGCATCATATGACACACCTTCATCGGGATCCCGAATTATGTTTTCCCCCCAGTAGAAGATAATTGGAACAGTCTCCATATACTTGCTTCAATGACAAAAAAACATTAAAATAACAACAATATACTTATATCGGATTTTACTTCTAAAAGAATTATATGAATTTTAACTCATTCAATTAGAATTACTTGTGAGGCAAAAACTTTATTTAAGTAATCAGCAATTGTAATCCAATAATCATTATTGATTTTTTAATTAAAATATGAGTTAAAATAATTATTATGTTTTGGGTTTTTTAGATTTCTAAGAAAAAAGCTTACAACACATAAAGAATGTTGGTTTGTTTTGACATAACTGTCTATGGAACTCCTGTGTTCTGTTTTTTTCATTATTTATTACTATTAACATCATGCACTTGTGCACGGTAAATGTAAATTTTTCTTTTTTCATGTTTCTTCTTCTTTGTTTTGGTAATATTTAAGTGTTGATTTGATTTTTTAAAATTAACCTACTTTTATTTTTTTGTTGGTTAATTGAATTTGTTTAGGCGGACACTTGATGAAAGGAAGTTGTGAGAGTCAAAAGACAATTTATATTTTCCTATAAGTGACATTTATATCATAAGTGACATTTTCCTATAAAAATCAGCCCTCTCATTTTTGTCAATTTATATTTTCCAAGGTAGAAGGAACTCTAGAGGTGAAACATTACTTCAACACAACTAAACATTACTTCAATTTATATTTTCTCCCATTTTTATTTTTCTCTCTATTTATTTATTATTGTTTATTTTCTCATTTTTGTTCACTTATTTTTATTCATATAAAACAACGGCTGAGGTTTCATCTCTACGTGGAGTTTTTTTTACTCCCTATGTGGAGACTCGTATCTTTTTTGCGTCAAGGTTCTTTTTCTCCATTTAGGATTTATTTTATATTTTGTACTCAGATTTATTTTATTACATGAGTTATTGTTAGATGTATAATATATTAAATCTTGTGTTTTGTCATAAAAAAATAAATATAAAAATAAACAATTAAGACTTGTGATAAAATTTAAATTTCATATTGTCATTTTGACACAAATAGACATGCAATGTATTGTATTATATAAATGAAGGATGTCACATTTAAAAATAAAAGCAAAAAAAAAGAAAAAGAAAAAGAACGCTCCCTGCATACAATCACTATCACATTTAATATTTGCTTAAGGATTCATCAAAAACTATCTACAAATTTAAATATGAAATTATAAATTCATAACATTTGCACCTACTTCTGAGTTACATGAATTAAGTATATTTTACATTTCTTACAAAACTGGTATACTACCAACAAAAAACTCTCTTTTTGTCCACTTCAAGAACTTTTATGGTAAGAGCTCATCATACATAGGTCCACGTAAAAGAAAAATCTTAATCAAACCCATAGGAACACACCACACTATTCAAATATAATAACTTAATTGAGTTTTGAATAGAGATGGTAATTTTCCCCAATATCACTTCAATGAGAAAATAAGGTGGGGACGGAGAAATTATATTTTCACACGCTTAATAACTAAACAACTCTTATATCATAATCAAAATAATGTTATAATTGACCTCACAATATGTTATAACTAATCACATTATGTCATAATTCAACTAAGTTTTTGTTCTGAAGATCTTTTATTAATTTTGGATAAATTTTACAAGAGATTTCTAATTTTTTATGATAAAAATTAGAATTATTAAAAGTGTATTATGCTATTCTATGATACAAATACAATGATGAATCTATGGTGTGTGATAAAAACAAACATAATTTTTTCTGGGAACTTTTTCAACATCGTCAACAATTTTCACCTTGTCCTTATTACCAAACAAGATTTTACCTTGGATCTAATACTTTATACCCTTTTGAAATAAACGTTTCACCAATTGTCTCTACTATTTAAAAATGAAATTAGACATTTGGTAATGAATTACTATCTTGTCAAGACCAAAATTTTATCTTAAAAAGGGTATACCATTTAGCATGAAATTATTTGGTTCTTAAAAATACATTTATTAGTGGCATGAAATTTTTACATTACAGTGTATACTAAATATATTTTTATTTTCATTTTTGGCAACAAATGAACATAAACATGTTTAAAATATTGGACAAATTACAAAAAAAAAAAAAAACTCTAGAGTTTTACGTATTTTTTAATTTAAACTCGAAAGTTTTAATTTCATCAATTTAAATATTCAACTTCATTATGTGTCACAAACTACACTCATGTCAATCTCAGTTACTTGGTTTAACAATTTTTTTTTTTAAATACATGTGGCAATATATTATTTACTCTTTTAACTTCTTGTAAAACCACTTTTAAACTTGACCATACTAGATCACGAACTATCCTAACCATCCATTTAAATATTACCATGCACCTGACACAGTGGATAAACTCTCTCTCCTTCCCCATCTCTTTCGCCATTGAAACCTACCTGTTTCTTGCTATAGCGTAACGCCATCAAAACTCACGCTGTCTCTACAATCATCATCCCCTCCCCCTGGGCCATTTCCCAAAATAAGTCAAACTACTAACCTATTTCCCAAACTAAGCCTAGTTTGGCCGAAATTCCCAAAATAAGCTGAAGCGTTATTCCAAACCACGCTTTCACCATATTTCTGGCCTAGGCGTGGAAAATGAATAAAATCATAACAGCGTGGTTACAAATCATGCTTTTAATTAAGAAAGCGTGGTTAGAAACCACGCTTTTAAAGAAATCTATTTTATATAGAAAACGTTGTTGCTATTAGCGTTTTTTGGCCACAATGTGAAAACGTGCTTCCAAAACACGTTTTCAATAAAAAAATCACAACCAACACTCACACTCTTCTTTCTCACACACTCTCTCCCTCTCTCTCTTTCTCTCTCTCTCTCTCTCTCTCTCTCTCTGAGACACACACCCACAACACTCACAAACTCACATCAAAGATATATAATTTTTAATATATACAAATTTTATTTTATAAAATTGAGACCAATATTAAATACATATAATAATAATTTATAATAACAAATAATAATCAACTATATAATTTTTATAATTTTTGTAAATCTAAATCATTTTTATATAATTTTTATATTTCGAGTGGTTAGAAATAATTTTTTACAAATTAAATTGAAACAATCATACGTATGTATATAATCTGCCCAAAAGTTAAAATGACAATTATTTTTTACCCTTAAATGATAATTATTTTTTATTTTTTATTTCTTAACCAAATTAATTTTTAATTTTTAATTTTTTTTTTAAAATCAGACCATACATAGCCTAAAAATCTTTTGATAAGTCATTTCTTATGTTGGTAACTTATTTAATTATTTGTTAATTTTACGACATTTTTACTATCTGAGGTATGTTTGGTAACCATTTCGTTTTTAGTTTTCAATTTATATTTACAAAAATTTAAAAAACTATCATAAAAACTGTTTGATAAATTTTTTAGTTTATAAATGGTTGTCTCAATTTGTAAATTTGAGGAAAAAACGTAAATTCAAAAATGAGTTTACGTTGGTTTTTAAACAAAAATTTAAAAATTTTACCAACAATTTTTTTTTCCAATTAATTTGTTTTTCAAATAACTTTTTTTTCAATTAATTTTTTTCCAAATAATTTTTTTCCCAATAAATTTTATTTTTTTTCAATGAATTTTTTTTTCCAACTAGTACTAATCGAGTGGGCAATTGGTAATGCTACTTTAAACCTTAGGAAGGGGATTGTAAGTTCTAAAATGTGAGGGGTGTCAATGTAATTTATCCAGTGAGGGCAAAATTGGTATTTAAAAAAATTAAATTGCTGGGGGGGAATCTGTAATGAAATTTTAAACCTCAGGGGAGAGATGTAATTTCCAAAAGGTGAGGGGGAACTGTAATAAACATAAACCTTAGGGGGTGTCAGTGTAATTTACCTAAATAAAAATAAATAGATTTTAAGAATTAAAGTAAAAAAGTAATCATTTTTATATAGTTGATTATTATTTGCAATTATAAATTATTATTATATACATATTTAATATTGGTCTCAATTTTATAAAATAAAATTTATATATATTAAAATTATATATGTTTGATGTGAGTGTGTGAGTGTTGTGGGTGTGTGTGCCAGAGAGAGAGAGAGAGAGAGAGAGAGAGGGAGAGAGAGTGTGTGTGAGAAAGAAGAGCGTGAGTGCTGGTTATGATTTTTTTATTGAAAACGTGTTTTGGAAACACGTTTTCACATTGTGGCCTAAAAATGCTAATAGCAACAGTGTTTTCTATACAAAATAGATTTCTTTAAAAGCGTGGTTTCTAACCACGCTTTAAGCGTGGTTAGAAACCACGCTTTTATGATTTTATTCATTTTCTGTGCCTGGGCCAGAAATATGGTGAAAGCGTGATTTGAAATGACGCTTCAGCTTATTTTGGGAATTTCGGCCAAACTAGGCTTAGTTTGGGAAATAGGTTAATAGTTTGACTTATTTTGGGAAATGACCCCCTCCCCCTTGCCCCACAACCCATCGCCACCTTCTAAATGCACTGTTACAGTTTGAAAACCTGGTTCCATTTCTTTTGGTAAAAATACTTCACTCAAAAAATAACTTTTGAAAAGTTTCTTTCATTTAAGACTACTCATCTAGATAGTCTTTTTCTCTTCACATGGAAACTTGGGAATAATCATCAATTATCTTCAATAAGATAGTCAATTTGATGGGTAATAGCCTTCCCCATTGGATTAAGCATCTTTATAATAATATAAATTTTTTAAAATGCTTAAAATGCATCAAACGAGTGGAGCCATCCAAGCACTACCATTAATTTAATTTTATTTATTTTAAAAAAGCCCTAATTAATTTTATAATATGGTAACTTTTGTATATGATTAAGTCACTCTATGCGACAGGAAAACATTTCTTTTCTTAAAAAATAAACTCATGCAAATTGTTGTCTAAGTACTTGAACCTTGTACCAACTACCAAAGTACAGAAGAAACTTTGAAGACCAGATCAAATTTAGGCAATTTGTGTTGTTTTTAAGACATACAAAATAGTTCTAGAACTTTTCTCATTTTACAGTTGTATATGAATTGAAAACATAAAAATAACTATACTTCTTGTCTTAATTCTTTGTTCTCATTGCTCTTTTTTTTCTCATTCTTTTTGAGGTTGGATATGCTTTGTTCATATGATCCTTTTTGAATTCATACACATGTATAGATGTCCTATACAAAAATGTTTATTGAATTTGAAACAAAAGAAATTTTGAATCACATAAATTTTGAATCACACTGTGTTATTGAGTGACATATAATCACGTTGTGTTTTCAGAATACTAAATAATTTCTCGTTTACTATAGCAAGAGCATCTCTATAAGATTAATTAAACTTTTAGTTATATTTTTAACTCTCCCAAAATTTAAATCTTTTTACTTGCTAATAAGCCTTGTTCTATTAAATTTATTTGAGATTCTTTTTTCTCTAAAATATTTCGTATAAAAATATTAACATTTAAATCAGAAAAAATGATTTATTTCCCTAATTTTGCTCCTCCCAATTCCATCATAATGATGTGAAATTAGAGAGACTAAATTGAATAAGAAAGAGGGAGAGAGAGAGGAAAAAAAAGAATATAAAACTATTTTACATGAGTCTTAATCACTTATTGAGATGAAATTAAAAGCCTCAATTAGAAGAATATAGCCTATCTCTTAAACCAACTAGTCAATTCTTGGTATAATCACTTTACCTCACAGTTCAAACAACCTCTTTAGTGGATAAGGTAAACTATGGGTATGGATTATTAGGACTATTTTGGAAAGCCATCATTTTCTTGGAAAATAATGATCCCACACATCTTTCTAACCCCCTTAATTCCAATTTCCACCAGTCCTTATCATATGATTGATGCAATGAAGATTCTTTTCACATTTGAAATATAACATGGGTAGAATTGTCATTTCCCTCCAATCTTATCAAAATAATAATGAAAAAGTCTCTAAATACCTTCATTAAATTTCTTTCGCACAATTATATATATAAAAAAAAAAAAAATCAGATTTTAAGTTTTGTAACAAAATAAATTTTTAATTTTGTTAATGTAAGTACTAAACTTTTGATTTATTTTTAAATTAAACTAATTGTCTATTTTCGTGAAATAAAATTGATGAAAAAATAGATATTTTAGTTATTAAACTCAATAAAAATGATATTTTAAATATTTTATGTGTATTTATACTGAATTTAATGACTAAAATACTCATTTTTCATCAGTTTTATTTAATAAAAATAGGCTAATGATTTGGATTGAACACAAATCAAAATATGATAGTTTAAATTGATAAAATTTAAAATTTAGAGTTTATTTCGTTATAAGGTTAAAACTTTTATAAAAAAAATTATAATTATCCAATTTCTTTTTACACATATTACATGCATTATAAATCTTTTGTACCTTACAAAAAAGCCCCTATACCTTAGAAAAAATGTGTAAAGAAATATTTGACGAGTGTTTTTAGAAGCTCTCAATAAATATACTATACTAATCAAATTTAAATATCACACTACAAGAAAAAAAACACATTTGGCGATTAAATTTTTAGTCACCAAAAGTCGGTTTTTAAGTTTCCCCAACTAAATTTTTAGTCGCCGGTTTGGTTGCTGGAAAACGGTCGGGAAAGGTATTGGCGACTAAAAAACTTTTAGTCGCCAAAAAGCAAGTCTTTAGCGACTAAAACTTTGGTCGCCAATAGTCAATTATATTTTTTAAATTATACATTTGGCAACTAAATTTTTAGTCACCAATAGTCAATTATATTTTTTTAAATTATACATTTACCGACTAATGTTTTAGTCGCCAATACTCAAGGAATCGGCGACCAAACAGATTTAGTTGCCAAAAGCTCATTCCAAAAAAAAAAAAAAAAAAAACTACACCCTGCTCTTGTGGAGATTCGAACCATCAACCTCCCACACCATAAAATCTTATACAAGACACTCTTTCCACTATGCCTCCATAACATCATCTAATTATATATGCAACATATATTATTTATATAGTACTTAGACCCGTATTAATATAAAAGTATATATATAAACATAATTATTTTTTATTGAACATAATTTATGTAAAAATAAATTATTTAGTAGAAAAAAAAAGGACACCACTTTTGGCGACTGAACATAATTTTAGTCGCCAATTCTATACTTTTGGCTACTAATTATTTTTTAGTCGTTAAAAAAAAAATTTCCGCGCTAAAATTACCACTTTTGGCGACTAAACTTCTTTTTAGTCGCCAAAAAGCCTCACTTTCGGCTATTAAACATGTTTTTAGTCGCCGAATGCTTCACTTTTGGCTACTAATTTTTTTTTAGTTGCCAAAGGGCCTTACTTTTGGCTACTAAAATTTTTTTAGTCGGTAAAAGCCTCGCTTTTGGTGACCAAACAGATTTTTAGTCGCCAAATGCCTCACTTTTGGCTACTAAATTTTTTTTAGTCGCCAAAAGGCCTTACTTTTGGCTACTAAAATTTTTTTAGTCGCTAAAAGTCATATATCGGCGACCAAACAGATTTTTAGTTGCCAAAACCTATACTTTTGGCTACTAAATTTTTTTAGTCGCCAAAAATCTTTACTTGGCTACTAATGCATTTTTAGTCGTCAAATGCTATACTTTCAGCGACGAAATGTGATTTTTTAGTCACCAATAGTGCTTTTCTTGTAGTGTCATTTGATATATCATCAAAATATTAGTATAATATATAAAAAGTGATACATATTTAATCAATGCATTAATCACATATTGTATGGCATTCAAAATTTGATTTTGTATAAAATTATTTATAATAAAATATATATATGTAATTATTTTAAGTCATCCTAACAGGTACTATAAGGGCATACGTTAATGAGAACCTTCAAAATATAATACATACCATGTTTAGTTGAGATTTCAAAATTTATTTCCTATTTTATGTTATTTTTTAAATTAAAACTAGTTTGGTAACCAAAAAAAAAAAAAATGAAAAGCCAAGAGCACTCATATATATCTTTTAAAATTTTTGGAACAAAAATATTTTAATAATAATAATACCAAACAAATCAAATATACATATAGATACGGATATGAATCCCTAACCCTAGAATTGTCAGACAAATTCAAATAAAAACTTTGGGTTAGAACATTTTCACAATTCAAAACCCTAATTTATGATTTCACAATTGAAAACCCTAACCCTAATTTATGATTTCACATTCAATTGAAAACCCTAGAATATTTTCACAATTCAAAACCACAACATTTTACCAATTCAAAACCACAATTTCAATTCACAAAGCCTATTCTACCCACATTGATATCAATTTCAATTCACAACATTTTCACATTCACAAACCCTATTCTACCACCATTTTCTTCAATTCACAACATTTTCACATTCATAAACCCTATTCTACCCACATTGTACCCACATTCACATTTTCACAAACACAATAAACACATAAATTCAAACTGAGACAGAGAGAGAGAGAGAGATGCCATACCAGTGAGAGAGAGAAACCCGAGAGAGAGAGCAGAGACAGAGTGTGAGAGCAGAGGGAGCGAGAGCAGAGAGTGAGAGAGAGCCTGAGGTCAAAAAAACGTAAGTGTAAAAAGCGTGGTTGCAAATGAGGGGGTTGGGGGAATTTTATATAAGTTGTAAAAGCGTAGTTACGAACCACGCTTTCATTTAAAAGTTAAAAGCGTGGTTATCATCCACGCTTTCTTTGGTCAACAGTAAAAGCGTGATTCGCAACCACGTTTTCTGAAGAAATTTTTTTTTATTTAAAAGCGTGGTTAGGAACCACGCTTCTTGTATAAATCAAATTTCCTTAAAAGCGTGGTTTGTAACCACGCTTTCTTAATTAAAAGCATGGTTCATAACTACACTTTTATGATTTTACAAATTTTTCGTGGGAGGGCCACAAAAACGGTGAAAGCGTGGTTTGTAACCACACTTTAGCTTAGTTTGGGAATTCCATCCAAACTAGGCCTAGTTTGGGAAATAGGTTGCTAAATTTGGGAAAAGCCCCTATTTTTTTTCATGATCTCTAACATTACTCCAACCCCAATATTCTTTTTCTCTCTTCTCTTCCTATTTTCATCACTTTGCATCTTCATACCCAACCCTCTTTACTTTGATTCATTATTATTGCATTCTATTTCATATTGAAATCAACATTGATAATAAAGAAGATGTTTTCAAATAATATTTTTGTAAAGAAAATAAATTTTTAATTGTTGTTCATCATTTTTCGCAGGTTGGCTTTCTGAATTGATTAGGAACTGAATATCTGAACAAATTTCATAGGTTGAAAATTAAGTATCCGGACAAATATATTTTGTTTGGCACTGAGTATCTGAACAAACTTCATAGCTTCGGAATTAAGTATCCGAACAAATATATTTTGATTCATTGAGTGGGAGACTTTCGTCTTGAAATCCCTCTTCGTCTTAGATGAACTCAGAATCTCTCTTCGTTGCTTGGAATTCTAGAGAGCCCAAATGTTTTTATTTTGTTCCTCCATTTATAGGTTATGGGTGTACAAAGTAAATTTGTATCGGGTTTTAGGATTTTTGGGTTAGAGTAGGTATTATTTAGGTTGTCCAAATAAATAAATAAAATTTCAAATTTATTATTTGGATGCTTAAAGTAATAGGGTGCCCAACCTACTTTTTGGGGTGCAAATAGAAGCTCCCAAATAGTATTAACCTGGGTAAATTATACTTTGCCCTTATATATTTGACCATTTTTTCACTTTATCCTCTAAAATTTATTTATTTTTACTTTGGCCCTTTATGTTTCAAATTTATCCTAGTTTATTCCTAAAGCTAACTTTTGTTCAAAATTAAATAAAAAATGTCATAATAACTATCACATAACATAAAAAATATATTATTATATTGGGGTTTAAGTTAATGTTAGATATGTGAGTTATATAAAATAAAATATTTTTATGTCACGTGATTGTCAATGTGTCACTTTTTGTCTAATTTTTAACGGAAATTAGTTTTAGGAGTAAATTAGGAAAAACTTAAAACATGAATGGCCAAAGTGGAAAAGTGACCAAATATAAAGGGGCAAAGTGTATTTTACCTTATTAACCCCATGCAAAATACTGTCTGTACTCATCTGCTTATCAATTGTAGGTTAGTTTGATTCATTGTTTGAAATTTATTATGCATTTTTGAAAACGCATCACTTCGCTATAGTTAATACATTTTTTTTCCCTCTAATGAAATATTAAAGTAAAAATCAGTGTAAGAGAAATTAAAAAGTGAAATTTATTGCAAATTAGTGTTATATGTATGAAAAATATTATGTAAATATATAAATGAAAAATATTATATAAATTAGTGTTATATATTATATAAATACTTGATAATTGTTTAAAAATTATTATTCAATCAACTAACAAATTGAAATGGCTTAAACTGTTCAAACTGTGGTATGGTTATTTGTCAATCCGTCATTGACAATTTGGTTTATAATTTTACTCTCAAATCACACAGAATCGCACCGTGCATACCCTTAAGTAGTATGAAGAAGTGTTTGGGTTTGGCGGACTCATTTTGGGTCAACTTCAGTAATCTAAACCATTTACTTTTTAGAACTCACTGAGTAGTATGTTCACGCAAAAAATTAAGATGATCGGAGATCGGTAGCAATATGTTTGAATCACATTTGTAATAAATAAAAAAATGGACGATAATTATAATTTCAAGAATAACCATTAATTTTTTGTAATACAAATGTAATTTAAACATATAACTACTGATATTTGATCATATTTTTTTTTGCATGAATATTCTAGTTAATGAGTACTAAAAAAAATAAATGGTTTGAATCACTGAGATTGGTTTCAAAATAGGCCTACCAAATCCAAACACTCTCTCAAGTTGAGATAGCCAACTTAAGAGAATCCAAAACCTATGAAAAATTATTTGGGGGTCTTGAGACAAATTCATATGGTGTCTCAACTTGTTATTAATTGGTTCAAATCATGCAATTCAAAATTTTTTTTTATTAGGATTGTAAACGGATAACTTGACAAGTGTTTGATGACAAATTATGCAATTCAATATTTTTTTATTAGGATTGTAAAGGAATAACTTGACAAGTGTTTGATGACAAGTGGTGTGAGGAATACTCCAACATCACCAAATAATCACTCAAGAGTATTCGGAATCTTAACTAGAATGGTTGGGAGTGACTTGTAGATTGCACTGTTGAATCGAATTGAGAATTGGGAGTATCCAAATGCATTCCAAAACTTTGGTTGGACACTCTAATTTAATGAATTTTTTTTATTACTATTATGTTTCTAGTTAAAATGATCAAAAAATAAAAATTGGAAAAAGAACAAATCATAGTAACTTTTCATTCTTCTTTTACTCACTTTATTCACCTTACATCTTCGTACTCAACTCTACTTCTATTGAATCTATCATTCTAACATTTTATTTCATATTGAAGGTAACACTGAAAAAAAAAAAAAAAAAAAAATGGTTTCTAACAGAGAAAGTATATTTTTTGTTCAGCTTATTTGTTTCTAGGCGTTGGTTTTACAAACATTTTGATTTTTTAACAACAATTTTATTGATGTTATCTGCTTGGAACCTTTGTTTTGAGAATTTAAATGACAATGGAGGTGGTGTTATAAGGGTTTCTTGTGATTTTGTTTTTGTCCAATGATAGATTTGAGGCTATTTGCCGTGTGGGGTGTCCTAAAAATATATTTAGAACTTTTAAGGGTATAATCAATATTATTTGAAGTGTTAAAAATAATAAAGTAAATTTTAAATTTTAGATTTTAGAACAGGGTATACAAAATATTGGAATATCCAACTAATATTTTAAAATGCAGACTCTGTTTAAAACTATAAGATTTTACTTTTAATATAATTTTTAATGCTGTCTTATTTACGTTTTACTAAAGTTTTTTTAGATTCATGGTTTAGTTTTGCGTTAAAGGTATTGTCATATTCTAGCTATATATCATGAATAATATGTGGAATTTTGTTATTTATAATATTTCATTACTATTAGATAAGTAGAATTTCAGTTGGTCTCTTCAACTTGTCACAATTGGATGGAAACAATTAGGTCTCAAATGTGAATAGGTTAATATAGTTAAAAAGTCAAAAACACACTACAAATTATCATATAATTTTTTCTACTTTTTTTACAAGTCTTTTTATAAAAATTAAAAAATCAACTAAAATAATTAATTCCTAAACAATCCCTCCGTTTATATATTGAGAGGACTTGCTTGCTTTAGGCAAGTACTATTATTTTATTTGCTAACGCTTGGTTATATATTTATATTGGTTAAGAATTTGTCTATGATAGTCATGTTGATGCTGACACTACACTCACCTTTTTGTACGAGTACGAAATAATCTTCTCATATAATGCTGTTGACTAAGTTTGCATTTCTCCAAACGTCATTGCTTTACTACCTGAAAACACACGTGAGCTAGTCGGCAGGTGTGTGCCAGAAATCTGTCCAATGCCTAAGTCAGCAAGTAGACAATAGACAATAAGCTCTACGTATTTTAGAGTAAGAATTGTCATACTTGTGCATAGGTTCTATCATGAGTTTTTGTAGATTTCGCCTGACATAATCCTAGTAGGACTCCAACTCTCCTTAACAGAGTCCTCCTAAGAATCACCCTACTCACTACCAATCAAGTGAGATGGTTGGTATAATCCCAATAGGACTCTAACTCTTCTTAGCAGAGTCATCTAAGAAGTCTCATGCCCAAGGATAATGCTTATCCTTTTAGAACACTCTTATCACTGCAAGCCAAGTGAGATGGCCACACCTTTATGCTCGGGAATACAATCCTGACCGAGCTGCCTTATCCCGGTCCCTTGTTGTTCAGGCCGTGTGACCGGAAGCCGATCTACTGAATGGCACCCTGCCGAGCTACACATAGCTCGACTCGGCTCGGCTCTCTCTATTGACAACATCTCAGTCCAATAAAAGACTACCTTTAGATAGCTAGGTCCAGACCCTAGTAACCTATCTCTAACCAACCTAGTGTCTTCTTAGCCCAAAACTGGGATATACCAACTCTTATCTCTACCCATTGCACGACCCAACTTCCAAAGAAGGCTTTTCCTAGCTTAGCCTAATTTGTTCACAAATTACCCTCTCAATTGCCCCTTAATTCCATCTGCGTAGCATGATTGGGATTATTTTCCTCCAGCCGAGCTAAGAACGCCCAACTCTGCAGAGCTAGAAAAGTTGTTCAGTTTCACAACTCGTTCGATCCCAAAAAGTCTTGTCCCAAACCCTAGGTTTGTTCATAGTACACCCAAATTCCACCATTGTTATACAACAACTCATAACTAAGTTAAAATATATATGACAGTATAGAAAATCACTTCCTCAAGCTTAAAAGGCCAAAGGAAGAGATGGAGGAGCTTTAAGAACATCGAAACCAAGCTTTAATTAGATCAAAAGGGAGCTCTTGAGGCATACTACCTTTTTAACAAAGGGACACGGGTAGAGAACCCACTAGATCTAGGTGAAAAATATGGAGAGAGAGAGAGAGAGACAGTTTTAGAGAGAGGAAGTCCCGATCTAGGGTTTTTGGAACAAAAAGTATGAAAAAAATGAAGTAGAAAGGTGTTACTGCGAATTGATATACGTGTAGCTCGCTCGATGAGCCAGCGCAAGAGTTGTCGCTCGAGCGACCAAACACAAATAAGTCACCTTGCTCGAACGCATAATACACACTTCTAGAAGTTTTACAAATAGAAGACCGTCGCTCGAGCGCAAGAGTCTTCACTCGAGCAATGAACAATACCCTTCCAATATATTTGCAGGCCTGCAAAAGTACTGGGAGCTTGCAAAGCTTGCTCGAGCACAAGAAGCTTCGCTCGAGCGAAGAGGCCAAAAACTGGACAACAACAATTTGAACCAACTAGCAACCATGTACCAAACACAACCAAGGCACTCCAAAACTCAATTTCAATGAGGAATAAGGGAAAAAGAGACAAGAACAACAATACAAAATCATAAAACTCGAGCCCGAGATACAACAAGAGTCGGGTCAAAACCGGGATCACTATAAAAACATACAAAAATATGACACTTCTATTCACACTCAACGAAAGTACATAACAAAAGCAGTCTAGGACACTTTACTTAGAATTACTTACTGTAATGACCCTCACACTGATTACCGACTAATTACCGATTATGGCTAAACCGAGACTGATTAAGATTGATAATTGAAGTAATTGAAATACTGGACTGACTGACTGAGATCTGAAACTGAATCGATTGACTGTATCTGTTTAATTGCGTTCCTATCTGTTTGACTGTTTGATTACCTATTCATGATTTATGTTTAAACTGTTAATTGAAGGCCTTATCGGCGGCCAAACTGGTAATTGATTGATGAGTTAGGATCGTTAGAATTTATATGATTTTATGGTGTATTCAATTGAAAAGTGATTAGGTATGATTAAATTAGATTAAAACTGGTAAATTACATGAGTCTGACTTATTTACCATTTGCCACACTAGTGGCCCACTATCTCAACAACATATTGAGCCTTGTACACACTTTGACAAAATATTTCCTTCAGCCATTTCTTGCACTTGCCGACTAAGAGAAGAGAAGAGAACTAGAGAGTTGATTTCATCTTGCTTTGGCTTGAAACTTGGTGGAATTGAAGTGTAGATTGTCAAATTGAGCTCAAGACTAGTAATTAAGGGATCTAGGTATGATCTTTCATCCTCTTAATTGTGTATTTAGCATGTATCATGGTAATTATAGAGCTAAGCTACATGTTTAGTCTAATAATGTTGAATTAGAGCTCAATTGTTGCATGCATGTGCATATTGACAAGTTTTGAGGTTGTAATTCATCATTTCTCACATGCATGTTCATAATTTTGCAATGGCCCATGTTTTCAACTTGTTTTTGAAAATTGGCTCACTAGAGCACAAATTGAAGCTTTGAATTGAGTTTAATTCCATGCATGTTGCATGTCTTCATGTTCATGAAATTGGTTTGAAATTGAGTTTGAATTAAACACCCTTGGGCTTTGATTTCCCAAATGAGCTTTGAATCATGTTGTTTTAAGTGTTTACAAGTGTTTTTCCAGGTTTTCAATTGCCCAAGAGGATCGAAAATTTTGCATTTAAACTTGATTTTGAGCTTGGGACTCAAATCTGGAATTTCCAGATTTTGGGCCTACTCTCGAGCTAGGAAGTCCACGCTCGAGCGTACACTCTGTGATCCTGCATTCCGCTCGAGCGAGGAAAGTGACGCTCGAGCGTGAAATGCGAGCATCCAGTACTTTGCATGAGTTCACAGTCCGCTCGAGCGAGGAAACTCATGCTCGAGCGAGGACTTGTGTCTCACGCTCGAGCGAGGGTCGAGCGCCCATCGAGCGTAAATTTGGAGCATCCAGCATTTTTACTGTAGCACACAGTCCGCTCGAGCGACGGGATTCATGCTCGAGTGGAGCTTCTTTGTCTGCATGTCCGCTCGAGCGTAGAAAGCCACGCTCGAGCGAGACCCTTGTTTTCAGCAAATTTTGTTAAGTGTTCAAAGTGCATCTTTGCATCCTCTTTCCATCCTAGGCATTCCTAGGGCATATTTAAGGCATCTTAAAGAGGATATAGATGTAGAACACACCGAGGCAAATTAGGGATTAAGTTATTATCTTCCCAACTGTGTAGCTTAGTGTGTGTTCAATCTGTAAACTGTGTAGGGTTGGCTTTCCGAGGAGACGCTCTAGTTCACTGTAGCCCAGAACTCTGTGAGTAACAATTGTGTAAAGATATGTTCAAATGATTATCTTTTGAATACTGAACTGAACTGTTTACTGAACTGATATTGATTACTGAATGAATGTATGTCCTTTATTTCTGAACTGTACTGTGGCATCCTTAGCACCTACTGTTTACTGTTACTGTTACAGAGATCTCTGTCGGTTCCCTCGTGGAACCACTACTGTTTACTGATTGATGGCCATCATTACTGTTCGGTCTTTAAGACCTACTGTTACTGTACTGTTATGCTAATGGATGTACCACATATGACTGAAAGACTGAAATACTGATTTAATGAACTGTTTTCATTACTGTAAGGACATTCATTCTAAACCTCTTTACGCATTATGTTATTCACTGGGCTTTAGCTCACTGCTCATATATATATGTAGGTGTACAGGCACCGGACCAATGCTAGAAGCGTCGGGGTATTTCCAGTTTTGTCAAGCCAACCAATGTGCCTCACTGCGAGGTTCCGAGCCTGCCAAGCAAGGCTAGGGGTGTTTAGTGTTCCCCCTCCTGTACTGTTTGTTTACTGTATAGACTGTATAGACTGCACTGTACTGGTTATAGGGACTTGACCCTGTTCTGAATGTTTGTAATGTTTTGTATACTGTTCTGTATAATGTATGAAAAATCTTTTGGCATACAGACTGTCACAGCTCATTGGACATTGTTTATTTACTGTATTGGCTTCCGCCAAGCCCCTGTACTCTGTTATACTGTATTACTGTTAAGCAGGCCTTCGGTAATCTCGGATTACTGGCCGGTTACGGTGCTAAACCCATAGGGGCGGGTTTGGGTCGTGACAGAGTGGTATCAGAGCGATACTTAACCACGAGTTATACCGCACACACGTGTCCAAATGAGCTATAGGTGTCCTAGAAAAGCGATTAGGGCATTACATGAGCATGAAAAGTGTGTGGTTATGACATGACTGAATATATGCTAATGTGTTAAACTGTTTAAGTATGCAACTGTTTATGTTTATAATTGCTATAACTGCTTATAGTGAAATGGATAATGCAAATGAATCTGAGTCCTCATCCACTGAGGCAAGAATGGCAAGAATGGAAAGAATGATGGAACTGATAACTGCCAGACTTGAGCAACAACAGAACCAACAGCCCCCACCTCCTCCTCCGGTACAGCCGGAACCAAATGTGAATGTTAATGATGGGGACATAATTGCTCTCACCCAGAAGTTCAGCAAGATGAAACCGCCATCCTTTCAGGGAGGCCTTGAACCGTTGAAAGCTGAAGCTTGGGTACTTGAGACTGAAAATTATTTGAGGTTTTCCGTGCTCGAAGCACATAAAGTATTGTTAGCTACCTTCACCTTGCAAGAAGAGGCCAGAAGGTGGTGGATGCTGGTCCGTGACACCAACACTGTATGACTTGGGCTCAGTTTAAGGAGCCTTCTTTGAAAAGTATTTTCCCCAGTGTGTCAGGGACAGAAAAGTGACTGAATTTGAACAACTGAGACAGGGCACGATGTCCGTTGCTGAATATGAAACAAGTTCACCGAGCTTGCTAGATATGCACCACATATGGTGGACACTGACTACAAGAAGGCCAGAAAATTTGAAGGCGGCCTGAATGTTGCAATACTGGACAGAATAAGTGTTTTAAAGCTACCGACTTATGTAGGTGTTCTTGACCGAGCTTTGATGGCTGAGTCGAACATCGAAGCTGTGAAACAATCTGAAACACCAGCGTCTGAATGGCGTGGTAAAAGGCAGAATTTTAAATTCAAGAAAGGCAAGCATAACCCATCAAATAAGAAACAATACGGGGTCAACAACTACTTCCCCAGCCAAGGGAGTGGTTTCATTCCATCTTGTTCTGAATGTGGTAGGAAGCCATAGGGGTTTGTTATAAAATATCTGGTGCTTGTTACAGGTGTGGCAAGGTGGGCCACATGGTTAAAGACTGCCCCTCTGCTCCGCAGGCCATAGTAAAGCTGCAGGCAGCGCCGCAGCATCAACTGTAGCACCAAAGCCTAACCCCAAAGCTACCGGGAAAGAGCCCATGAGGCAGGGCCGAGTGTTCGCCCTAGTACCGGGAGACGTGCAAAATACTGAAGACCGTTGTGTCAGGTATCCTCTC
This sequence comes from Camellia japonica, assembly GCA_030407325.1. Lineage (NCBI taxonomy): Eukaryota > Viridiplantae > Streptophyta > Magnoliopsida > Ericales > Theaceae > Camellia > Camellia japonica. Next base: position 6,319 of record JAPPVO010005160.1, on the reverse strand, counting down.
TATTTGTGCTCAAAATGCATATGTACTGATTGATTCGGGGTCTACACACTCATATGTATCGCATGCTTTTTCACAGAAATTGAATAGACCCTTAGAACCCATGAACTACCTGTTAGCTGTATCGTCACCTATTGGGGGATCCATGACATGTGCTTATATGTACCCTGCATGTGAAATCATTATTGGGGATATGCATCTGTTTATTGATTTACTGCCATTGAACATTGATCATTTTGATGTAATATTGGGGATGGACTGGTTACAAAAATACCATGCCACCATTGACTGTGTGACAAAGCAAGTTGTTTTCCGTCCACCTGGTTTACCCGAATTTGTATTTAATGGGGTTGGAGTAGTACCTCCTCCGTATTTGATTTCTTCTGTGAAAGCTGTTAAATTGATTAGAAAGGGTGTAAAGGATATCTGTGTTCTGTACTGACTGTATCTACTGATGATAATATTAAAACTGATGTGAACTGTATTCCTATAGTCAGAGAATTCCCAGATGTATTTCCAGATGATCTGCCAGGGGATTTGATTGACAGGGAGATTGAGTTCACCGTTGATGTGATTCCGGGAACACAGCCAGTATCGAAAGCTCCTTACAGAATGGCTCCAACTGAACTGAAAGAATTGAAAGTGCAACTGCAAGAACTGTTAGACAAGAAGTTTATCAGGCCTAGTACTTCACCGTGGGGCGCACCGGTTTTGTTTGTGTAAGAAGAAAGACGGCTCACTGAGACTGTGCATTGACTACCGTGAACTGAACAAGGTAACTGTGAAAAATAAATATCCATTACCGCGTATTGATGACTTATTTGATCAGTTACAGGGTGCTCAAGTGTTTTCCAAGATTGATCTCAGATCGGGGTACCATCAACTGAAAGTTAAACCAGAAGACATTGATAAAACTGCTTTTAGAACGAGGTATGGACATTACGAATTTTTAGTTATGCCTTTTGGAGTTACCAATGCACCTGCAGCATTTATGGACCTCATGAATAGAATCTTTAAACCGTACCTTGATGACTTTATTGTGGTATTCATTGATGACATATTGATTTACTCCAAAAGTATAGAAGAACATGAACATCATCTGAGACTTGCCCTGCAGACCCTAAGAGAACAGAAACTGTATGCTAAACTGTCTAAATGTGAGTTTTGGCTTGATCATGTGTTTGTTTTTGGGGCATGTTGTTAGCAAAGATGGAATTTCTGTTGATCCGCAGAAAATTGAAGCTGTAGTGAACTGGCCTAGACCAACAAATGTGACAGAAGTCCGAAGCTTTTTGGGATTGGCTGGATATTACAGAAGATTTGTCAAAGATTTCTCCAAAATTGCCTTACCATTGACTCAACTGAACACAGAAGGGGATATCATTTGACTGGACTGACCAAAGGGAATCAGCATTCCAAAGTTGAAAACTCGATTGGTGACTGCACCGGTTCTTACCTTACCTTCAGGTACGGATGGTTATACTGTATTTAGTGATGCTTCTCATAAGGGTTTGGGATGTGTTTTAATGCAGAATGGGAGAGTTATTGCTTATGCTTCCCGACAACTGAGACCACATGAAAAGAACTACCCACCCATGATCTGGAACTTGCTGCAGTAGTGTTTGCACTGAAAATCTGGCGTCACTACCTGTATGGGGCAACATGTGAAGTATATACCGACCACAAGAGTCTGAAGTATTTCTTCACCAGAAAGAACTGAACATGAGACAGCGGAGATGGCTAGAATTGATCAAAGATTATGACCTACAGATTTGTACCATCCGGGAAAAGCCAACACCGTTGCCGATGCACTGAGCCGGAAGTCGATTGCAAATTTAGCTTGTTTGCTCACTGGACAGAAAGAGTTGCTTTGTGACCTTGAAAAATCTGAAATTGAAGTTGTTTTGAAAGAACAAGGTGGACAATAGCTGCTATTTCTGCTCAACCGGCACTGATTGAAGAAATTAAAGAGAAACAGCAACAGGATGACTTCTTGAAGAAGATCATCGAAGAAAGGGAATCTAAACCGAGACCGGGTTCAAATTTGAAAACAATGTACTGAAATTTCAAGAAAGACTGTGTGTACCGAATGACACTGAACTAAAAGAAGAGTTCTGCAAGAGGGCCACAACTCAAAATTTTCTATCCACCCAGGGAATACGAAAATGTACCAAGATCTGAAACAGAACTTTTGGTGGCCGGGAATGAAGAAAGAAATTGCCGACTTTGTGTCAAAATGTCTTCATTGCCAACAAGTCAAAGCGGAACATCAGCGACCCGCAGGCTTACTGCAACCCTTACCCATACCGGAGTGGAAATGGGAGCATATCACGATGGATTTTATCGTTGGATTGCCTCGCTCTAGAAAAGGTATGGATTCAATTTGGGTTTGTTGATAGACTGACCAAATCTGCTCACTTCTTACCTGTCAAGACAATTTATAATGCGGACAAATTGGCTGTAATTTATATTGATGAAATTGTTAGACTGCATGGAGTGCCTGTGTCCATTGTTTCTGACAGGGATTCGAAGTTTACATCGAGTTTTGGCAAACGCTACAGACTGCATTGGGTACTGAATTGAGACTGAGTAGTGCCTATCATCCTCAGACAGATGGACAGTCAGAAAGGACCATCCAGACTCTGGAGGATTTATTGAGAATGTGTGTCCTTGATTTTCAGGGAAATTGGGAAAGCCATTTGCCGTTGGCTGAATTCGCCTACAACAACAGTTACCATTCAAGTATTGGTATGGCGCCTTTCGAGGCATTGTATGGCAGAAAATGTAGATCTCCGATCTGCTGGGCAGAAGTTGGAGATGGGCCTTTGCTTGGGCCCGAGATTGTTTATGAAACGACTGAGAAAGTAAACTGATACAGCAGAGACTGAAAACTGCACAGAGCAGACAGAAAAGTTATGCAGATGTCAGAAGACGAGACAGAGAGTATGATGGGTGATCACGTTTTTGTGAAAGTGACACCGATGAAAGGCCAGACTCGTTTTGGAGTCAAAGGCAAGTTAGCGCCGAGATATGTCGGACCGTATGAGATTATTGAGAAAATCAATCCGGTGGCGTATCAAGTTGCGCTTCCTCCTGAAATGGAGCATATGCACAACGTCTTCCACATTTCTATGTTGAGAGATTATCTCCGGGATCCATTCCATGTGATTGAGCCTACTCGTGTAGTGTTGAGTGATGACTACACTTACGAGGAACGGCCTATACAGATTGTAACAGACGGATCAAGAACTGAGAAACAAAGAGATCCCGTTAGTGAAAGTTGACTGGCAAAACCATGGTGGCGTGTATGCCACTTGGGAAAGGAAGATGACATGGCTAAAAGATATCCTGAACTGTTTCCACTGAACCCTGTTTTCTTCCAGAATGAAGGTAACTCGAGTTTAGAGGACTAAACTCTTTTTAAGGAGGGGAGACTGTAACAACCCTCACACTGATTACCGATTAATTACCGATTATGGCTAAACCGAGACTGATTATGATTGATAATTGAACTAATTGAATACTGAACTGACTGACTGAGATCTGAAACTGAATTGATTGACTGTATCTGTTTAATTGCATTTCCTCTGTTTGACTGTTTGATTATCTGTTCATGTTTATGTTTAACTGTTAATTGAAGGCCTTATCGGCGGCCGAACCGGAATTGATTGATGAGTTAGGATCGTTAGAATTTATTGATTTTATGGTGTATTTAATTGAAAAGTGATTAGGTATGATTAAATTAGATTAAAATGGTAAATTACATGGTTGACTTATTTACCAATTGCCACACTAGTGGCCCACTATCTCAACACATATTGAGCCTTGTACACACTTTGACAAACATTTCTTCAGCCATTTCTTGCACTTGCCGACTAGGAGAGAGAGAGAAAGGAGAGTTTGATTTCATTCTTGCTTGACTTAAGACTTGAGGAATTGAAGTGTAGATTGTCAAATTGAGCCTCAAGACTTGTAATTAAGGATCTAGGTAGATCTTTCATCCTCTTAATTGTGTATTTGGTAGCATGGTCATGGAAATTATAGAGCTAAGGCATGTTTTAGTCTAATAATGTTGAATTAGAGCTCAATTGTTGCATGCATGTGCATATTGCAAGTTTTGAGTTGTAAATTCATCATTTCCCACATGCATGTTCATAATTTTGCAATGGCCCATGTTTTCAACTTGTTTTTGGAACAATTGGCTCACTAGAGCACAAATTGAAGCTTTGAATTGAGTTTAAATCCATGCATGTTGCATGTTCTTCATGTTCATGAAAATTGAGTTTGAATTAAAACACCCTTGGGCTTTGATTTTCCAAATTGAGCTTTGAATCATGTTGTTTTAAGTGTTTACAAGTGTTTTCCAGGTTTTCAGCCCAAGAGGATCGAAAATTTTGCATTTAACTTGATTTTGAGCTTGGGACTCAAATCTGGAATTTCCAGATTTTGGGCCTACGCTCGAGCGAGGAAGTCCACGCTCGAGCGTACACTCTGTGATCCTGCCTTCCGCTCGAGCGAGGAAGTGATGCTCGAGCGTGAAATGCGAGCATCCAGTACTTTGCATGAGTTCACAGTCCGCTCGAGCGAGGAAACTCACGCTCGAGCGAGGACTTGTGTCTCACGCTCGAGCGGGGTCGAGCGCCCATCGAGCGTAAATTGGAGCATCCACATTTTTACTGTCGCACACAGTCCGCTCGAGCGGAGCTCCTTTGTCTGCATGTCCGCTCGAGCGTAGAAAGCCCGCTCGAGCGAGACCCTTGTTTTCAGCAAATTTTGTTAAGTGTTCCAAGTGCATCTTTGCATCCTCTTTCCATCCTAGGCATTCCTAGGGCATATTTAAGGCATCTTAAAGAGGATATAGATGTAGAACCACACCGAGGCAAATTAGGGATTAAGTTATTATCTTTCCCAACTGTGTAGCTTAGTGTGTGTTCAATCTGTAAACTGTGTAGGGTTGGCTTTCCGAGGAGACGCTCTAGTTCACTGTAGCCCAGAACTCTGTGAGTAACAATTGTGTAAAGATATGTTCAAATGATTATCTTTTGAATACTGAACTGAACTGTTTACTGAACTGATATTGATTACTGAATGAATGTATGTCCTTTATTTCTGAACTGTACTGTGGCATCCTTAGCACCTACTGTTTACTGTTACTGTTACAGAGATCTCTGTCGGTTCCCTCGTGGAACCACTACTGTTTACTGATTGATGGCCATCATTACTGTTCGGTCTTTAAGACCTACTGCTTACTGTACTGTTATGCTAATGGATGTACCACATATGACTGAAACTGAAAAACTGATTTAATGAACTGTTTTCATTACTGTAAGGACATTCATTCTAAACCTCTTTACGCATTATGTTATTCACTGGGCTTTAGCTCACTGCTCATATATATATATAGGTGTACAGGCACCGGACCAATGCTAGAAGCGTCGGGGTATTTCCAGTTTTGTCAAGCCAACCTATGTGCCTCACTGCGAGGTTCCGAGCCTGCCAAGCTAAGGCTAGGGGTGTTTAGTGTTCCCCTCATGTACTGTTTGTTACTGTATAGACTGTATAGACTGCACTGTACTGGTTATAGGGATTGATCCCTGTTCTGAATGTTGTAAATGTTTTGTATACTGTTCTGTATAAATGTATGAAAAATCTTTTGGCATACAGACTGTCACAGCTCATTGGACATTGTTTATTTACTGTTTTGGCTTCCGCCATGCCCCTGTACTCTGTTTTACTGTATTACTGTCAAGCAGGCCTTCGGTAATCTCGGATTACTGGCCGGTTACGGTGCTAAACCCATAGGGGCGGGTTTGGGTCGTGACACTTACACTTATGAGTTTCTTTGCCTTTATATAGCCACTACATCTTAATGGATAACTAGATCAATTGATCTAAAGGCCATATTAGGCTTTACAACAATATTCTAAGATACTCTCATCCTTTCAATAATTTTAGAATTCTCTAAACTAATCTAATACATAATAAAATTTGGATAATTACAAACAAACACCACACCCTCTGAGGTTTACTAAATTACAAATACCCTTGTAGTCTAGTTATTTCGAAATTACATTATCCCTCCTATGGTTTCTAATTTATAACAAATAGATCCTTTTATTAATAAATCATCAAGTTAATTAACAATTTTTAATAATGTTAAAATTTTATTTCAATTAATAATTCAGATAATTTTATTATTGTATAGGTGAACAATTAGAAATTTCACTTTTTTAATTAATTATGTTAAATAAAAAATTCTGACAAGGAGGTATTTGTAATTTTTCAAACCACCGGCACTAAAACAAAGCTAACTATTTACGAC
>JAPPVO010005158.1:0-19377 GCA_030407325.1 Camellia japonica | reverse complement strand
AAATGATGTTGTTTCTGATAAACTTCGCGAACATGTGAATCTTTCAACACCACATAAGATTGGGCCTCGACCCACTTCGTGAAATAATCTATCACGACCAGGATGAACTCATGCCCATTCGACCCCTTTGGAGTGACGGCCCCGATCACATCAATTCCCCAGACTGAAAAAGGCCATGGCGAAGTCATATTGTACAGCTTCGACGGCGGAATGTTCATGCGATTTGCATGAATTTGACACTTGTGGCATCGCCGGACAAAACCGATACAGTCCTCCTCCATGGTGGACCAGTAGTAACCCTGTCTGAGGATGTTCCGTGCTAGCATTACTCCATTCATGTGCGCACCACATTCTCCCCCATAGATGGCTTCTATTAAACGCTTTGATTCTTCGGCATCGACGCACAGCTTATGCATTCCCAGATGACCTCTTTTATACAGCTTACCCCCACAGATGATGAACTGAACGTCCATTCTTCTGATTGCCCTTTTATCCTTGGCATTTACCCCTGGCGGGTACGCTTCCTTCTCCAGGAAATTCCAGATGTCGTGGTACCAGGGGTTTTCGTCCTGAACCTCATCTATAGCAGCAATCGATTCGTAGGCTGGTGCAAATTTCTGGTCAATGATGACTGGACGCATCCGGACTCCGTACGGGATGTCTATCATGGAAGATAGAGTTGTTAAAGAATCTACGAACCTGTTGTTCTCTCTTAGTAGATGAGTAAAGTTTAGCTTCTCAAACCGAGGAATTAGCAAGTCCAAGGTCTGGTGATACATCATCATCTTTTCCTCTTTTACTTTCCAGTCTCCTTTTGCTTGAGACACAACAAGGTTCGAGTCCCCGATGACGTCCAACCGTCTTGCCCCTAGTTCCAGGGCTACTTCTAGACCGACGATGCATGCCTCATATTCTGCTTCGTTGTTCGAGACTTTGAACCGAAGTTTGAAGGCTAGAGGGATACGGGAATTGTCGGGTGCTATCAGCAACACTCCTATCCCATACCCGTGTTGATTTGACGCTCCATCAAAGTACATTGTCCAAGTTTCATCGTCGATGTGCAAAATGGCTTCATCTGGGAATAAGTACTCGACTGCTTCACCCCCTTCCACTGGATGGTCGGCTAAGAATTCTGCTACTGCTCTTCCTTTGACTGACTTGCGTGTTACATATTTTAGATCAAATTCGGAGAGCAACAGCAACCAACGAGCTAGCCTACCCGTAAGTGCTGGTTTCTCGAAAAGATATTTGATGGGATCGAGTCGTGAAACCAACATTACAGAGTAAGCTAACAGGTAGTGCCGCAGCTTCCTAGTAGCCCATACCAAAGCTAAGCAAGCCTTCTCCAAAGGTGTGTAGCGAGTCTCATACTCTAGCATCTTCTTGCTCAGATAGTAGATGGCTTTCTCCACCTTGTCTTCTGATTCCTGTGCGAGCATACAGCCCATCGTAGTCTCAGTCACTGAAAGGTACAATATCAACGGTTTCCCCGGCTCTGGTGGTGACAACACGGGCGGGTTCTGTAAGTATTCTTTGATATTTTCAAAAGCAGCTTGGCATCAGCCGTCCCATTGGAATTTCTTGTCTTTCTTCAGGAGACCAAAAAGTGGTTCACAAGTCGAGGTTAATTTTGAGATAAACCGTCTTATGAATTGCATTTTACCCAAAAGCCTCGCACCTCCTTTTCAGTCCTTGGTGGGGGCATTTCTAAGATGGCCTTGATCTTGGAAGGGTCGACTTCGATACCTCTCTGTGTAATCAGAAACCCCAGCATTTTTCCCGCTATAACACCGAACGTACACTTCTGAGGATTTAGCCGCAACCGAAATTCTCTGATCCTTTGGAAGAACTCTTGCAAGGCGGTGTAGTGGCCCTCTCTTTCTTTGGACTTGACAATCATGTCGTCCACGTACACCTCAACCTCTTTGTGGATCATGTCATGTAATATCGTGGTCGCGGCCCGTTGATAAGTAGCTCCAGCGTTCTTCAACCCAAATGGCATTACTCTGTAGCAGTACGTCCCCCACGGGGTGGTGAATGCAGTCTTTTCCCGGTCTTCGGGTGCCATTACTATCTGGTTGTAACCTGAGAAGCCATCCATGAATGAGAGCAAAGCATGCCCTGCTGTGAAATCCACCAACTCATCAATATGCGGTAAGGGAAAGTCGTCCTTCGGACTGGCTCTGTTCAAATCCCTGAAATCCACGCATACTCGGATCCTGCCATCCTTCTTCGGCACCGGAACAATGTTGGCCAACCAAGTCGGATACTCGGATACCAGCAGGAAGCCTGCATCGATTTGCTTGGTGACCTCTTTCTTAATCTTGAGTGCCCAATCCGGGCAGATCCTCCTGAGCTTCTGCTTGACGGGTCGGGCCTCGGGGTCAAGGGGAATCCGATGCTGTACAATCTCAGGATCGATTCCAGGCATGTCTTCGTAGGACCACGCGAAAACATCTTTGAAATCTTTTAATAAAGCGACTAAGCGCTCGCGTTCCTCCAAAGACAACGTGGACCCGATCTGGACCAGCCGCGGGTCCTCCTCAGTACCAATATTCACGGTAGTGATTTCATCCATTAAGGGTTTGACAAACCTCTCCTGCTCTTGTTCAATTAAGCGTTGCAAAACCGGAGGAACTTCGTCCTCGTCGTTTTCATCAAAGTTTTGAAAGTCTGAATTAATGCAATAAATCAAGGGCACAGAAAAGTACTCAGAAACCACAGCTACTTGATTCTCATTAAGCACATCCAAATCGTCCGAATTCTCGGTTACAACAGACTCAAATGAGAAAGAAAAAGCCGACCTGGACAAGACTGTGGCATCCGGGTTGTCATCCCCAGGATTACCAGACTCAGACTCAGTCGAGCTGGAACTTGATTCCGACTCACAAGATTCGATGGAATCAGATTCCGGCTCACTACCTGACCCGGTGTTGTTAGACAAAAATCCCTCCTCGTATTGCCAAGTGAGAGAGGGTGCGATAGATGCATCCAAAATAGTTGCTGATAGGCCCACAGCCGTTTCATCCCCAATCATGGAAACCGAGAAGTTATCCCCCAAGCACTTATGGTCGATCGGAGGATCTGAAAGTAGACTTGCCAGTGCTACCCCCATTTCAATTTCAGCGCCCTTGGCGTCCACTGCCTTACACTGCTCAACCTCAGTTGATGGGTCTGTCTGCTCTTCGGCAACGTCATCCCCGGGTAGTTGCAGGTCGAAGAAAATCTTGAAACCTGGCACGCGCTTCTTCTCCGCGTTCAGCCACGGCTTGGAAGCCACAAAATGGAAAGTCTTCCCCCTCCCGGACGAAGCGTCCGTTCAAGGGTACCCTGAATGGGCCTGTGTATTAAGTCAAAAGGCTTCCCCGCCTTTTGCTCTGGCTCTTCCAGCCATTTCCTTCCCTTTCTTATCCAGTCCTCTTTGGTGGGCAGATAACCCAATCCAAAGGTATGAGGTTGTGTGGCACTTCGGCCAATGCTGCGACGCCCTTCCGGCCGCTCCTTCCTAAGCCCATCCGGGGATGTGTTGTAGCTTGTTCATGAGGTAAACAGATTGAGCACTGACGTACACTCCCTCATTCACAGCCATGATATTCTGCACCACCCGAGCCTCAGCCAGAGTAAACCCGGATAAGAACACATCCTCCGTGCCATGCTCGATTTCTAGGACTAGTGTAGATACCTCCGGAGGCGGATGGATTGATGAATTCCCAAAAACAATGGCTACTCCCTTTCCATAGGGGTATTTCACCATCTGATGTAGAGTGGAAGAGACTGCCTTCACTTGGTGCAACCACGGCCGCCCCAAGAGAGTAGGTTAAAGGTTGCAGGAACGTCCAAGACATGGAATTCAATGTTGTGTTGTCCCGGACCAACTTGGGTCTGAATCTTGACAGTCCCCATCACCTCCCTGCTGGTGTTATCATATGCTCTGATCACTTGAGTAGTCGGCACGAAGTCTGCGGGCTTCAACCCGATCGCATATGCCGTTCTGATTGGGCAGACGTTGATGGCGGACCCGGTATCAACAAGAACCACCGGTATCCACTTGTCTCTACATTCCACAGAAATGTAGAGGGGTTTGTTATGATTTGCGCCCTCAGGCGGTAGCTCTTTGTCTGAAAAGGTTAACGTCAGGGAAACTCCTCCCGGAAAAACCAGTCCGACCAGCTGCTCTGGTGTGGTATCTATAGAGAGTTTGGCCTTGTCCATAGCAGATAGGACAGCTTGTCTGTGCACCCGTGAGGCCATAAGCAGTCCCCAGATGGAGATGTCTGCTTGTATCTTCTTTAACTGCCTCAGCACAGCTTCCTCTTCAATCTGCTTCTCCCTCTGTTTCTCAGCTTCCTTGTCCTTCCCAGAAACCTCGGGTTGGTCTAGGTGCGGGGGCTTGAAGTACCGCCCGCTTCTTGTCAGGTGATCAACCTCATCGAGGTACCAGGTGTCATCTGGTTGATTGTTTCCCCGATCTTCGTCTGTGTGGGCAAGACATAAATCATCGTCTTCCCACCATATTCCGTTGGCATTCAAAAGACACTTGTCTGGCTCTGGCGTGGTTGTACTCGCGGTACCTTCAACCCACATGCTCGCAGCATCTTCTGTCTTCGTGCCCACAGCACTTCCAATCCCTTCATGGGCTTTGGCTTTCCGGATCCTCTCAGAATCCCAAATCTTCTCTTGTTCTGACTGCGTCAATGCAGTTTGTTGTGCAGCTTTCCCTGCATCCACAATGCTCAGGTCTTGAGCAAAATTCTTCGTACCGGCGCTCTCCGGCAATGTACTCTGACTCTCGGCCCTTCCGGCCACAATTGATACTCCTGCCCCTGCCGGACTTGTTCTGGTTGAAATTCTACAACATCTGGTTGATTATCCAACCATCCGGTAGCTTCTGCCGGTTCCTCATACTCAAACCAGTTGACTGCTGTGTCCCCTGATTCTTGGTCGTTGAAAAACTGTAGGTTGGCAAAGCCCTCTTCTACGGCCGTCAGATCATCCATCCCCTGCTCAAATCTGTCCCCCCGGATCACACACAGTTCTGCTCTTTCTGGCAATCCTACACTCGGCTCAGACTGGCCCATTGACAGGATGTACCCACTCGGGTCGTAGGCTTCCCTAGCAAGATTCCCGGACTGCTCAAACCTCGATTCAACAATTCCATCCTCCTCTGCAATCTCCCTTGCACCGTCTTCAACAGCCGCCACCATTGGCTCAGGTTGGGTTGTAGAGATGTCCAGCATGCACAAAAGGTCAGTGCAGTCAGGAAGGAGCACCTCTGGCTTAGGTAGATGGGAGGAAGTGATATAGATGCTAGGATCGTAAGACACGACCCCAGTCTGGATGAAGTTGATTCTTTTGGGAGGTGGAGCTTGGTTGTGTGTAGGGAGTGGGTTTGTTGTGACATTGGGTCTTTCGGGGTGGCAAAATCACATTTTTGTCAACGAGTCTTGAATCTACGTGACGTCTGAAACATTGGTCTGAGTTATCGTATCATCGTGCTGCTGGTGATATGCACAGTACTTGGCTGGGTTGTGAGTGGGGGGAAGTTTTTTTGGCAATGGCCTCGGCTCTAGGGGCTTTAGATGCCCTTTTCTGATTAAGACCCCTAGAGCCTTGGACAGGGGCATGTACAGTGAGGTGAAGGTTCTTTGGCCTCTGGATTGGTATTTAGTGGTCTGTGTACTGCTTCCGAATGCATTGGAGAAGGGTGTGGCTGCCATGGGCCTTGGAGGGAGAGGGGGAATGGTGGCGACCATGTTTAACTCCGAAGTTCTTGCAGTTGCAGCACCACTCGGGCCTGCATTGTTATGCGGTTAAAAGTTCTCCGGGGCTGCTCCCTGTCTTGGTCAATCAGACCCTGTTTCATTGCATCTTCGATTTGTACCCCCATCTCGTGCAGATCCGAAAAGGTGGGGAAGGGGAGTACAATCATCTTTTGCATTAGTTTTGGCTGGAGATTGAGCACAATCATCCTGATCTGATCTTTGTCGGTAGGCCTCAGGGTCATCATCGACGTCTTCGCCCTCCATCGGGTCACGAAATCTGAGAAAGTCTCCTTGGGCTCCTGCCTGGTTGTTTCGAGATCACGAGTCGTAATCTCGATCTGGGTGTTGTACGAGTATTGCGCAACAAAGGCCTCGGCCATTTCATCCCAACTTCTTTTGACATCATCCTCCAACTTCACATACCAGATAGCGGCGACACCCGACAGGGTCCGGCCGAATAGCGAAAGCTTCTGTGGTCTGGTTAGGCCCATTGGCCGCAGTATATCTGAAAATAGCCGAAGGTGGACCATGGGGTCCCCGGATCCATCAAAGCGATCAATCTGCGGCATCTTGAATCTATCCGGCAATGTCACAGCCACATCGGTATATCCGTCCTCGATATCCGGAATAGCTTTTACCCCTTGGGATTTTTTGAATAGCTTCTCGAGCTTCCTCAATTTCAGTGCTGTATGGTCTATTTCGAACTCGAAGGGAGAGTCCGGGTGGTTGGCGGGTGTATGCGCCTTGGATAACTGAGGTAGAAGCAGGGGCGGAGCCAGCCCCGTTGGAATGTCTGTGTCCTCCTAGACGGCCTGGACATTCGGCAAAGTATTCTGGGTATTTGGCAGGACATTCTGAACAGTTGGTGCCTGCTCGGGTAGTGAGACCCTTGGTGGAGGAGGAATTGGGTGTGAGGTTGATGTTCCGGTCTGCTGCTGCAGTCTAGTGATGAGCTCGGCCTGCTGGGCCATGATTGTGGCCTGCTGTTTGGAGAACTCTGCTTGGCGGACAGCGTCATCCTGCATTTGCTTCATGCTCTCTTGCATCTGTCGCATCATTTCTTCCATTTCAGCTATGCTCTGCTGATCCTGCTGACTGACTGGTAGGTGTATCTCTATAGCAGAAACTGAGACCTCAACCTGACTGTTCACTGTTAGGGTAGACCACTGTTCTGGTAACCTCTGTTCAGACACACTGCGCTTTCTTGGCCTTCTTCTAACAACTGGGGGTAGAGAATGGAACACTGGCTGTCCGTCACCCAGATCCTCAGATCGATTGAGCCGACGATCTCTTGTCCAAAGTGCTTGGGGAATATCTACTGGGTCGGAAGCAATTGTGCTAAAACTGTCCCCTAGCAAAAGATAAATAAAGTAATAAGGAAATAAACGACCAGATAAACGGATAGCATACAGCTTTAAAATAAACACACAACACACAGCTGGGCATAACAACACACGGTCGATAAGCTGAATACACACTGTCCTCAAACACTGATCACTATCTCTGAATCACTGTCCCCAAAGATTGAATCTGATACCCGCAGATAACTGATTCTCAAACACTGACTGTTGCCCGCAGGCCTGATGCCCAAACTCATACACTGATACATGCATTCCCTGTAGAGACGCACTCTAACAGCACATAACAGATAAGTGAGAGCCAAAACACCCCTATGTTGGGGGTGGGGTTTCCCTGTCCTATTTTGTCAGGAGCTAGGGTTTCACTACGCACGCAGCGGTTTCAAACAACCTATATCGGGTAAGCAACCTGTCCTAGTTTGGAATGGTCACTACGGATTTCGATATGCACTAGGTCAAATGGTCAAAAGGGTGCCCCGGTAAAACCGGGGTTTGTGTTCCCATACTGGCAGAGCCCACAACCGGTCAACCTTATGGTCATGCCTTAACAAGACAAGCCTCCGGCAAACCGTTCAGGAATAGCAGATGGCAAACACGGTGTCCTAGGCGCACCAATGCAAATGCAATGCAAAGAAACACACAAGTGTAGTCAAAACCAGATATCATGAGTTCGAGTCAAGTTCTCTAAATCCCCAGCAGAGTCGCCAGAAACTGTAGACGTCCCCGAACGCCCCGGGAGGGTAAGTCCCGTTCTGTTCATCTTGGGGTTACTACAGTTCAGGACTCAAATGTCACGGTTCTTAATCTGAACCAAAGAATCCAAATCCGGCAAATCGTTTTGAGAAAAACAGATTTTTTAGAAAGAAGTGCCAAATATGGACTGCTTCGCCAGATACAGAGTCGCCACCTAAATATTTTATTTTTGGGAAATTTAGGAAACCCTGACTCGTTGCCTAAGGCCACGTGTCCGTCATCACCAAAGTTGCCTCGGCTCGGGAACTTGGGTACGATTGGGGAAGGTCAGCTATGAGCACCCCTCTCGCCCGATCAAAGATCGGCCTCTACTAATCATGATATCTAGTTTTGAAAACATTGTGTTCTTATTCCGGTTATTAGCCTAGATTTACTATGTGATGCACACAGCATACAAGTATAGACTGGATCGCCTGAATTGGAACAAAACATTTCATGTTTGTTTTTGAAAGATGGTTTGCTACTCGCAAGTAGGCTTAAAATGCAAATTTTGCCACCCTTGGGTGGGCTTAGAAAAGATGGTTTTGCCACTATCTAGTGGGCTTAAAACTCACAATCAATGCATTGTTCCAATTCAGATAACCCAACCTTCACCCACAGGCATTCAAGCAGTTATATCACATAAGCAAATAGCCTCATGGCAAGCATGCTGTCATGGCAGTCACTCACACACATGCAAGGATGCTAAAGCATAAAAGCTTACCTAGTACTCCGAGCCAAAACAGAAGCTAGTTAGAAATCCATGCATGATCCTAACTATACAGAAATGCCTAATGCAACACATGCAAAAATACAACTAGAAATAGGCTCGGCTATCCTAAGATGGCATATGATGATGCTACAGCTAACATGTATTCAACTCGGAATTGCAATACAAATGCAGTTAGTATGATGCGCTGAGCCTGATGCATGCAAAACAGATGAATGAATGCAAACATGCTATCATACTGTATGCTAATTGAAACATGCCCTAATCTAACCATTATAAGCGGGTAAATAAAAGGGAGAAAGACGTGGGGTTGGAAGACATACATCACACGCACGCACACTTATTACAACATTGCCCTCGCTTGGAGGGTCCGAAAGAATAATATACAGTCCCAAATGAATAGTACAGTCCGAATAAATACAAAATCCTAATTAATTTACAAATTAACTAAGGAAAGCGTTAAACTAGCATGCAAGCTAGGGAACTGCCTCGACTCTACTCCGGATGATGGATGATGGATGTTCGGGCTGCCTTTGTGCGGAAATCCACTGCGATGCCTCAATTAGCCTCTGTTTGCAATTGTTCTTGGAATGCGTGCCTAGCTTCGGAAGGCTGCTGATTCTTGATTTGCTGCAACAGAGAGCGGAAAAGGGGCATGGCAATGTATTTTCACATATGTATGCTTGACTACTCTTCAGGGAGTGTAGTCCTCGATCTTCGTGCCACCAATCACGCATATCGATGCATGATGGCCGAGGAGTCGATTTGCATGACTCAATATGAAATGAATGCACATGAAAATATAACGATACCTAAACTCCATCATGGATAATCCGGAGTGTCGGTGACTGGGAATTGAGACACGTTCCGTCACTTGGAGTACGAAACGTACCTCGTTTCCCGTGCTCGGGCTAACTCCCACCCCAAACATAATGCAATATGCATGACGTTCATGAATGCAACTAAGATACAACCTAACATGCACGATGCTATGGAATGGCATACACGATGCACGAGGTAACATGGCATACACAATGCTCTAACATGCAACCTAGCATACACAATGCTATGAAATGAAATGGCATACATAATGCATAATGGACTTACATCAACACAAGTGGACCTTGGCCACACTCACATAAGTGGCCGTTAGATGAAAATGAGACACTTGAAATGCGTGCACGTGTGCACGCAAACCGAGGACCAAACCTAAGGCACGAATGCCACTCTACCAAAGCATGGTAAGGCATGGAACACGGTATGCAAACATGCAAATTTCAGCATTGAAATATGATGCTAAACAGCCCCGAATCATGAAAACATGGCACCCGATGCATGAGGTGAGACCCGAAACTCAAAACTAGGCACATTGAATGACTTACAGCTATACAAAACATGCATTATTTGAACATGAAGCATGAAGACAGAGTCAAGGCAGTTCTAAAACATGGACTTTTCCAATTTAAAGCAAGGCCAAAAAGTGCTAGCAAGATGGACTAAAGTAGCGTGCGATTTTGACTAGTAAACATGGTTTACATGGCAAGTCTATGAAGCACATGGAATCTCACTAAACCAGCAAAAATCAGTGAACTAAACATGCCAAAATACGCCCAAATATACACTGATACGCAACCATGGTATGCAAAAATGATGAGCTCCTTTAGATGGCCATACAAGGAGTTATTAGGCACATACAGGATAGACAAGTGACATGGAATATACAACCCTGAAAATCAAATATGATAGTCCCAAAACTCACCAAATTGGCCCCAAAATCAGTCAACAAGGCATGCAAGATGGGGTTGCTTTGAAAGGCCAAAATGACTACCAAACAAGTCAAGGTGAGAGGGGGGTCACCCCCCTCTGATTTGGAGGTTCAAAACAGCATCAAGGGCACTAGAAATCCACTGGATTCCAGTGGCTAGAAGGTCAAACAAGTCATGCAACAAAGGCTAGGGTGTAAGGCTCAAAATGAGAGGGAATTAAGCATACAAGATAGCATATGACCTCAAAAAAAATGGAACCTTAACAAAACATGAATATGATGTCAAAACAAGCCTTTTTCCAGTTTATAACATGCCTCAAAAATGAATACAAATAGGGCTAATCTATCATGCAAAAATGGCCCTAAAAGTGAGAATAGAGACAAGGGGCAGCAGCCGGCTCCAAATGGTGAAGATCCCTTCAACAAAGTTTAATAGGGGCTCAAAATAAAGCACTTTACAGTTTACATCAAGCCATGAAAATAATCACAAGTAAGGTTAAACTAGCATGCAAGAAAAGGGCCTAAAAGAGGGGTAAAGAGGCAAGTGGTAGTAGCTGTCCTCAAACAGATAAGAGCCCTTCAACAAAGTTGAAGAGGGGCTCAAAACAAACCACTTCACAGTTTATAACAAAGTCTGAAACAACTCAAAAATAAGCCTAAAATACTATGCAAAAATAGGACTAAAAGAGGGTTTAAACACAAAGGGTAAGAAGGAAGTCTCAAACAGGGAAAGGCCCTTAATCAAATATGAAAAAGAGCTCAAAACAAGACTATTTCCAGTTGGGGTCGGAGCCCAAAAATGCAAGCACAAGGAGCTAGAATATAGATCAAAATAGGGCACCAAAGAGGGAAAATGGGACTCACCCTTGTAGAACCAATCTTTGACAGCCTTTGGACCAAGTTTGGGAGCTCTTAACCTCTGAGAGACAGCCTCAAGGTGTTTGAATGAGTGATGGAGGTCTTGTGCTATGAGGTATAGTGCAAAAATGCAAAGAAATCCAACTTTCAAGCTCTAACCACAAGCAATATAGAGAGAGATGAAGCTTTTTGCCCTTTAAAAATTCAGAACCCTGGCTAAGGAAGAGGACCCTTCCTTATATAGAACAAAGCAAAGCTTAAGCTTCTTGAACAAGCTTTTCTTGGCTTTGATCCCTCCACACACGTGTATGGAGGGCAGATATGAGGAAACCAGCTGGTACAAAAGATCTTCCCGGAAACCAGCTGAAATAGGGGGGGTGTCGGCCATCAGCAATGGCCGGCAGTGCCACACTGATGGCCGGCAGGGGCCAAGCCATGGCCGGTAGTGCACCACAGGGGCCACCCTGAAATGACCAGGTCAGGGTCCAAAAATGAGACAAAAAGGATACAAGGTTCTGAAAACCCGAACCAGTGACGTTTCGCCGCGACAGTCGAATGCTGGGTGAGCAATTGAACCAACCGCTGGGTGTACCTACAAACACAACCAAGTCTTGAGGACGGTCAAAAATGGGGTGTCTACAGTTGGATTGATGAATGTATTGAATTGTGAACCATTGATTGTAATCTCATTTTGGTTGATTGGATAATAATGAATTTGGTTAATAAATTAACCCAGAATGAATGAATGGAAATGGATTGAGGTATGGTTATCTATATTGAATAGTCTTGGAAAGGATTTGTGTTGGTTATGATTATTGAACATTTATCTGATACTTATATCGTAGTTAAATCTCATATATTGTTTTAGCATATCTCTACTGGACTTTGGCTCATCCTACTTGGAAACCATTTTCAGGTACAGATGACATGCCACCTCCAAGAACATAGCATGGGAGGATTTGGGGCTGAAGGCTTCATTTTTGTTATTTTCCCTTGTGTTAAATGTTTATTCAAGCTGAGAGCTTTATATGTATAGAGCTTAGGACTCTTTTGTTGTAACCAAGTAATATCTTGGAAAGATGTAAGCCTGTAGGGCGTTTATTTTGTTGTAATTAATTAGTGTTACATGCTGTAGTTTCAGAATGAATATTTATGAAAGTATAATGCATGTAATCACCTTTGTAATATAAACTCTGATGAATGAAAGTAATACATTTCCTATTATGTTTATGAATCTCTTGGGTTGGATTATCCTCTTTATTTTGAGGGCGTTACAACTTGGTATTAGAGCTTACCGGGTTTGAATACTTTGGGTATATGGGAAGTGGTTAGTACCACTATGGGTTTGTCTCGCTTGTTAGAGACTTAAGTAAGATGTTATGTACTTATATGATAACATGTTTATGTGATCATATGGGTATGGAATTTAATTTCTAGGATGTTGATCGGGTCCATGGCTTTCTGGGAGTCCTGTTGGAAAGACACTTGATCACTGTCGTTTCTAACTGGAACTCTAGCGACGTGTGACAACCCTCACCACTGATTACTGTTAAATTGTGACTGAACATGATAAGTAACTGAATTGACTGAAATTCTGAACTGATTGATTGAGTATATTATTTTAAATGCATTTCTATATGTTTGACTGTTAATTGATCTGTTCATGTTTTAATTTCGAATTGCAAATTGAAAGCCTTATCGGCGGCCGAATCTGAAATTTATTAGTGTTTCATGTTAATTAGAATTTATGTGATTTTATGATAAATTTAATTGAAATTTGATTTGGTATGATTAAATTAGATTAAATAATGTTGAATCACATTAGTTGCCTTAACTATCATTTTGTCATCTAGTGGGCCACCTCACAAATCTTGTTTAGAGCTTAGTCTTGCATCATTTTGTGTTCACTTCCTAGACTAAAAATGTGAGAGAGAGCTAGAGAGTTGGAAGAGGAGCTTGAGTTCATCAAATTGGCTTGAAACTTAGAAGATTTGAAGGATAATTGCATGATTGAGCTTCCATTCTTGAAATTGAGGACCTAAGGTAAGAGAATCATCTTCTTGAACTTGTATTTAAGTTGTATCTTGCATGTTTCATGGAAGTTTGGTGATTAGAGTCTAGAATTGGTTCAAAATGTTGAATTGAAGCTTAAATCATGCATCCATGTACACATTCTTGAGTTTTGAGGTCTTTCCATGAAAATTGCTACATGCATGTCCATATCTTAATTTTAGTTCATGAGTTCATCATGTTTTTGGAAGAATTGACTCATTTGATCAAGTATTTGAAGCTTTGATTTCAATTGAACACTTGCATGTCATATGTCCATCATGTTCATGAAGTTATTATTGAATTTGTGTTTAATTGAACTACCTTTGGGCTTTGATTTTACAAATTGATCTTTGAAACATGTCATATTATGAGTTTTAAAGTGTTTTCCAGAAAATTAGCCCAAAAGGGTCGGATTTGATGCTTGAAAAGTTGATTTTGAGCTTGGAGGTTCAATCTGGAAATTCCAGAATTTGGATCCACGCTCGAGCGTAAGACTTCACGCTCGAGCGTACACTCTGGGTTCATGCAGTCCGCCGAGCGGGAAAATGAACGCTCAAGCGTGAAATGCATGTATCCAGTACTTTTCATATGCTTACAGTCCGTTCAAGCGAGGGAATGCACACTCGAGCAAGGACTT
The DNA here is from genome assembly GCA_030407325.1 of Camellia japonica. Classification (NCBI taxonomy): domain Eukaryota; kingdom Viridiplantae; phylum Streptophyta; class Magnoliopsida; order Ericales; family Theaceae; genus Camellia; species Camellia japonica. The sequence goes on along the minus strand of JAPPVO010005158.1, from coordinate 5,483 downwards.
GTGTCTCACGCTCAAGCGTAGGTCAAGCGCCCATCGAGCGTGAATTGCATGCATCCAGTACTTTTGCCTTAGCTTGCAGTCCGCTCGAGCGGGAAAAGTCACGCTCGAGCGGAGATCCTTTGTCTGCATGTCCGCTCGAGCGTGGACCCCTGTTTCAGCAAATTTTGAAAAGTGTTTTAAAGTGCATCTTTGCATCCTCTTTCCATCCTAGGTATTCCTCGGGTATGTTTAAGGCATCTTAAGGAGGATATTGATGTAGAACCACACCGAGTCAAGTTAGGGGTTAAGTTATTGAATCCAAGTGTATAACTTAGTGTATGTTCATTCTGTAGCTGTAGGGTTGGCATCCGAGGACGCGCACTAGCCTATCTATAGCCCAGTGCTCTGTGAGTAACAATGTTGTAAAGATATGTTCAATGATGATTATTTTCTGAACAATCAACTGTACTGTTTTCTGAAGTAATACTGCTTACTGTTTACTGAATGAATGATGTCCTAATTATGAACTGTATTCGTGGTATCCATAGCAACTTACTGCTACTGTACTGTTACTGTCACAGAGATCTCTGTCGGTTCCCATGTTGGAACCATTACTGTTTATTATTATGATGGCCATCGACTGACTGTTCAGTCTGTTAAGACCTACTGTACTGTTTTGCTATTGGATGTACCACTTATAACTGCTATGGTTTCTAAATGACTGATTTGACTGTTTAATGACCGAAAGGACATTCATTCTTAACCTCTTTACACAGTTGTTATTCACTGGGCTTTAGCTCACTGTTTATATATATATATGTAGGTGTCCAGGCATCGGACCGATGCTAGGAGCGTCAGGCTAAGCTCTCATTTTGTCAAAGCCAACCATTGTACCTCACTTCGAGGTTCCGAGTACGTGAAAGCCCAGGCTGTTTGGGGGTGTTTTAGTTTCCCCCTTTTGCCTCTGTTCTGTAATAAATGTTAAGGCTTGCACTGTACTGTTATGGTAGGGATTTGGTCCATAACCTGAATACCTGTATATGATGTATGTAATTACTGTTTTGGTTCTGAATGTGAATATGTTGTAAAGTCTTTTTGCATACAGACTGTCACAGCTCATTGGACATCTTTTAATTACTGTCTTGGCTTCCGCCAGCCCCTGTACTCTGTAATACTGTCTTTACTGTTAGCAGGCCTTCGATAATCACGGATTACTGGCCGGTTACGGTGCTAAACCCATAGGGGTAGGTTTGGGTCGTGACAGAGTGGTATCAGAGCGATATCAAACCACGAGTTATACCGCACACACGTGTCCAAATGAGCTATAGGATGTCCTAGAAAAGTAATTAAGGCATTGCATGAGCATGAAAAGTGTGTGTGGCCATGACATGATTATATGTGCTAATGTGTTAATATGTTTAAAGTACGCAACTGCCTATGTTTATTATTGCCATAATTGCATATAGTGAAATGGACAATGCAAGGACTACTGATGAAATTGAATCATCTAACGCCAGAATGGCGAGATTAGAAAGAACAGTTGAACTGCTGACTGAGGCCTTAAGGCAACAACAGAACCAACAGCCCCCACTTCCTCCGGTACAGCCGGAACCGAATGTGAATGATGACATAATTGCTCTAACACAGAAGTTCAACAAAATGAAAACCACCATCTTTTCAGGGAGGCCTTGAACCATTAAAGACCAAAGCATGGGTTCTAGAAACGGAGAAATTATTCAAAGTGTTTCCGTGTTCTGAAGCACACAAGGTCCTATTGGCCACTTTTACTTTGCAAGAGGAGGCCAGAAGGTGGTGGATGCTGGTCCACGACACCAATACTGCCATGAATTGGGCTCAGTTTAAAGGAGCTTTCTTTGAGAAATATTTTCCTCAGTGTGTCAGGGATCGTAAAGTAACTAAATTTGAGCAGTTAAAGCAGGGTACCATGTCAGTAGCAGAGTATGAATCAAAGTTTACCGAACTTGCCAGATATGCACCACACATGGTGGACACTGATTACAAAAAGGCCAGGAAGTTTGAAGGCGGCCTTAATGTTGAAATACTTGACAGAATCAATGTTTTGAAACTACTGAAATATGTAGATGTTCTTGACCAAGCAATAATGGTCGAGTCGAATATCGAGGCACTGAAACAGACTGAAACACCAGCGTCTGAGTGGCGCAGAAAGAGACGGGGTTTTAAGTTTAAGAAAGGCCGAAATAATTTATCGAACAAAAAGCAGAATACAGGGTCAACAACCAGTTCCAGTCAGGGGAGTGGCTCCATACCGCCCTGTTCAGAATGTGGTAAAGACATAAAGGGGTTTGTTATAAAATCTCAGGTGCTTGTTACAGGTGTGGCAAGGTGGGCCACATGGTCAAAGATTGCCCTTCTGCTCCTCAGGGCAATAGTAAAGCTGCAGCCAACGCCGCAGCATCAACTGTTGCACCGAAACCTAACCCCAAAGCTACTAGAAAAGAGCCTATGAGGCAAGGCCGAGTATTTGCACTCGTACCAGGAGACGTGCAGAATACCGAGACCGTTGTGTCAGGTATACTCTCAATTTGTGCTCAAAATGCTTATGTTCTGATTGATTCGAGGTCTACACACTCATATGTCTCGCATGCTTTTTCACGAAAACTAAATAGACCACTGGAACCCATGAATTATTTGTTAGCTGTATCTTCACCTGTTGGGGGATCCATGACTTGTGCTTATATGTACCATGCATGTGAGATTATTGTTGGAGATGTGCATTTGTATATTGATTTACTACCTTTGAACATCGACCATTTTGATGTAATATTGGAAATGGACTGGTTAACAAAATATCATGCTACCATAGACTGTGTAATAAAACAAGTTGTTTTTCATCCACCTGGACTGCCTGAATTTGTGTTTAACGGAGTTGGAGTAGTACCTCCCCTGTATCTGATTTCATCCATGAAAGCTTTTAAACTGATTAAAAAGGGGTGTAAAGGGTATCTGTGTTGTATATTGACTGTACCTACTGATGCTAAAATTGATGTGAACAGTATTCCTATAGTCAGAGAATTCCCAGATGTTTTTCCAGATGACTTGCCAGGGGATTTGATTGATAAGGAGATTGAGTTCACTATTGATGTGATTCCGGGTACACAGCCAGTATCTAAAGCTCCTTACAGAATGGCACCGACTGAATTGAAAGAGTTGAAAGTTCAGCTGCAAGAACTGTTAGATAAGAAATTTATCAGGCCCAGTACTTCACCGTGGGGTGCACCAATTTTATTTGTAAAGAAGAAAGACGGCTCACTGAGACTTTGCATTGACTACCGTGAACTGAACAAGGTAACAGTGAAAAATAAATACCTACTGCCTCGTATTGATGATTTATTTGACCAGTTACAGGGTGCCCAAGTTTTCTCAAAAATTGACCTTAGATCTAGATACCACCAATTGAGAGTCAAGACAGGGGACATTGAAAAACTGCCTTTCGAACGAGGTATGGACATTACGAATTCCTTGTTATGCCTTTCGGAGTTACTAATGCACCTGCTGCATTTATGGACCTTATGAATAGAATTTTCAAACCATTCCTCAATGAATTTGTAGTTGTATTTATAGATGACATTTTGATTTATTCCCAAAGCAAGGAAGAACATGAATGTCATTTGAACATTGCCTTACAGACCTTAAGAGAACAGAAACTCTATGCAAAACTGACTAAATGTGAATTTTGGCTTAATAATGTGATGTTTTTGGGACATGTGATTAGTAAAGATGGCATTTCAGTGGACCCGCAGAAAATTGAAGCAGTGGTAAGTTGGCCTAGACCGACAAACGTTACTAAAGTTCGAAGTTTCTTAGGCTTGGCCGGGTACTACAGAAGGTTTGTGAAAGACTTCTCCAAAATTGCCCTACCATTGACTCAGTTGACTCAAAAAGGGATATCATTTGACTGGACCGATCAAAGAGAATCAGCCTTTCAAGAGTTAAAGACTCGACTTGTGACTGCACCGATTCTTACGCTACCCTCAGGTACGGATGGTTTTACTATATTTAGTGATGCTTCTCATAAGGGTTTGGGATATGTATTAATGCAGAACGGTAAAGTGATTGCGTATGCTTCCCGACAACTGAGACCACATGAAAAGAACTACCCCACTCATGATCTGGAACTTGCTGCAGTAGTGTTTGCACTGAAAATTTGGCGTCACTACCTTTATGGGGCAACATGTGAGGTGTATACAGACCACAAGAGTTTGAAGTACTTCTTCACACAGAAAGAACTGAACATGAGACAACGAAGATGGTTGGAACTAATAAAAGACTATGACTTGCAAATTTTGTACCATCCAGGAAAAGCTAACACCGTTGCTGATGCACTCAGTTGGAAATCGATTGGAAATTTAGCCTATTTACTCACCGGACAGAAAGAATTACCATGTGACCTTGAAAAATTCAAAGTTGAGATTGTTTTGCGTGAACAAGGTGGAACATTGGCTGCTATTTCTGCTCAACCGACATTGATTGAGGAGATTAAAGAGAAAAAGCAACAAGATGACCTTCTGAGAAAGGTCATTGATGAACGGGAGTCCAAACCGAGACTGAACTTTAAATTTAAGAACAATGTATTGAAATTTCAGGGAAGATTGTGTGTACCAAATGATTCTGAACTGAAAAGATGAATTCTGCAAGAGGGCCACAATTCGAAACTGTCTATCCATCTAGGAAATACAAAAATGTACCAAGATTTGAAACTGAATTTCTGGTGGCCGGGAATGAAGAAAGAGATTGCTGACTTTGTATCGAAATGTCTTCATTGCCAACAAGTTAAAGCTGAATATCAACGACCTGCAGGCTTACTGCAACCCTTACCAATACCGGAGTGGAAATGGGAACATATTACTATGGACTTCATTGTCGGTTTACCTCGCTCTAGTAAAGGTATGGACTCGATTTGGGTTATTGTTGATAGACTGACTAAATCTGCTCACTTCTTACCTGTCAAAACAATTTACAATGCGGACAAATTGGCTATAATTTATATTGATGAGATTGTTAGATTGCATGGAGTGCCTGTGTCCATTGTTTCTGATAGGGACTCGAAGTTTACATCGAGATTTTGGCAAAGTCTATAGACAACATTAGATACTGAACTGAGACTGAGTAGTGCATTCCATCCTCGGACAGATGGCCAGTCAGAAAGAACCATACAGACTCTGGAAGATTTACTGCGAATGTGTGTTCTTGATTTCCAGGGAAATTGGGAAAGCCATTTACCTTTAGCTGAATTTGCCTACAACAACAACTTCCACTCGAGTATTGGTATGGCGCCTTTCGAGGCTTTATATGGCAAGAAATGTCGATCTCCTATCTCCTGGGCAGAAGTTGGAGATGTGCCTTTGCTTGGGCCCGAGATTGTACAAGAAACCACTAAGAAAGTAAAACTGATTCAACAAAGATTGAAAACCGCTCAAAGCCGACAAAAAAGTTATGCGGATGTTCGAAGGCGAGACAGAGAA
>JAPPVO010005157.1:0-23677 GCA_030407325.1 Camellia japonica | reverse complement strand
ACCTTCAAACCAACCCTGGGGACTTGCCTGGTTAGAAACTACTTTACTATAATTCAAAATTTTAAACTCATCAAACTCACCATAAATTAGATTTGTATTATTTATCAGCCCATAAATCAGTGGTTTGAAGGTGTTAAAATCTGAATGTGTTAGAATCTATTGTCAGATAAATTATGGTTGTTGCCAAGGATAGTTAAACTTTTTAAGCATGAAAAATCTAGAAACCTCCTAGATGTTGATTTGTGATTATGTATCAATTTTAAGCAGAATAAAACAATCCCAATCAAACAATCAAGAGAAAGAGACACAAAGATTTTACGTGGAAAAACCACAATTGGACACCTTCCAATTGTGATAAAAAAACCACGGGCAACTGCCACAAGAACAATCCACTAAGAAGATTTAAAGGAATTACACAGGTATACTCTCAATTATCTAGCGAATTCACAACGCCTAATTGAACCAACCTCTATGTGCCTCTTCCAACCACATCTTCAGCACGGAATTGTCTTTCTGATGAGCCACTCCGGATTCCACCAAAGCTTCAGGCTCGAATTCTTCAGAATTCACAACTGAAGAACAACTCTCTCTTTTGTGTATAACAAACAAATCTTTGATGTACTCTCTTTAAACCATGAGTTGAATACTCAATAAAACATCAAAGAAAAAATCAAAATATCCCCAGATATAAACCTTTAAGAACCAAAAAGAAAATCTAGAGGACTTCAATGAATTACTTAGTTTTGGGAGAAAACCAAGTATTTATAGAGAACCAAAAGTAATCCAAGATTGGGAAGAAAACAAACTCCTTGAGAAATCCGGATTCTGAGGCTCGCTCAAGCGAAGCTTTCCTGGCTCGAGCGAGGAGAGTAATTTTCATGATTTCTACTAGTGCCTTGGCTCGAGCGACGGATCCTTGGCTCGAGCGAGGAATACACATCTTCAGGTTTTTGTATGGACGCAATCCTTGGCTCGAGTGAGCATTCCTTGGCTCGAGCGAGAAAGTCTTAGCTCGAGCGAGCACTCCTTGGCTCGAGCGAGCAACGGCTGATATGCAATTTTGAATGCAATTTTGAATTTTGCTTCGGCCGCGAGCTGACCGGGTCAGCTCGACCCCCGTAATAATCAGCGAAGTGGCAATCTTGAAAGCATTAACATCACAAACTTCTCCGCAAAGCTCGATTCGGGTTAGATTCGCATCTAATAAACTCATAGCCTCACTGAAATAAAAATGCGAATAAAATTACAACTCAAAAGAGTTTTCTCAAACGGGATTGCCAAGAATAAAAACCTAACAAAGCACTTTCAAGATGTTGTAAGCTTTGAAGGCTCTAGAAATTGGTTCATCAAAACGAAGACTATGCGGGCAGAATGTTATTGGCTAGATGGAAAAAGCAAGCAAGAAAAGTGATAGAGAGTGAAGTCTAAAGAAAAAAAAAAAAAAGCTTTGGGTGACCCGCTACCAACCAGGGAAGGGGGTCCGAAAATTCCACGATTTTTGGGAAATTACAATACTGTATTTATTATTATTTTTATTTTTAGAATCTTAATTTATTTAGCTTTTATTATTTGTTGGACAAACTACTAATTTGAAATTCTTAAACAACATAATAATTATTTATTTTGGTAGTATTATATATATTAATGGGTATAAACAACAGAATAATTATTTGTTTGCCGGCAGTGGGAGTATTTCGATGCTTCTTTGTGGGCTGCATCACCGGAGTTTTGGGCTATTTTGTTGTTATTTTATTCGAGTTTTATAAAGCGTGTGATACAAGTAAAATTGTTACAATTTTTTAAAAAGAATAGTATTTTTTTTATATATTTTTTCAATATTTTTGTCAAAAAATATTACGGATTTTATAAATTTTAATATGATACGTATGATTTACAACTGTATTTTGATCACAATATTATTTACACCGTGCCTTTAGGCACGGGCATACACTAGTCCATCTATAATACACCACATACCAAATTGATATATCAAATATATCAATCAATGACATCATATCACAATGAATTGTAAACATTAATTATCAACTCTATGAGATATGTAGGCATGGACACAAATAAATTAAAATTTCTAGCACTGAAAACCAGTCAAAACTGTTGAAAACAGTTTCTAAAAACAATTCCAGAACTGAAAATTAGAAAACAAATTTAAACAAAAATTTCCAGAACTGGAAATACAGAAAAACAGTTTAAATTTTAAAATTGGAAAAACTAGAAAAATAAACTGTTCAAAACCAGTTTACCAATTAAAATCATAACCTGATTTTAAAAAACACATTCTTAAAAACATCCACAAAATGTTTTTAAAAAATTTGTGCCTTTCCTTGAGAGGAACTTGAGACACCAACTTATAAACAAATATACATAATTGAAATTCTGACAATTATAAAATTTAAATACATAATATTCATCAAATAAAAGAAGAATCAGATTAATTCAGTGACCAATATAGTAGGCCCATTATAAAGAGTTCAATTCTAAAGAAAAATATGACATTTGCATGATGTATACTCTTCTAAAAAAATAGTTTAGAAGCACCGAATTTATGACCACTATATATTTATCAAAGCAGGTAGAAGAATATTATAATTTGTCAACCACCATTAATGGATATAAGTAAGAAAAAGGCACAACGGTACAATTATAAATGTCGAGAAATTCTGAAAAAATGACAAGCAACCTTTCAAATGAAAATAGGTTATGGTATTTATATTAGATGTTCTTCATACTGCATCATCATCATCATCATCATGATAGACACCACCAAGTGCCTTTGAGAAATTCAATGAATAATAAAAACAATTAAGCACATCAATGAACAATAAATAAATATAAAAATTGATAAGTCAATTTTCTGTAAATCTCTAAAAACCATCATCCAATGGATTATACCAACTAAGAAAATCAATCCACAAAGTATGATTAATCAAAATATATATATTCTATACCTAGAAAGTATAATCATAATTAGCCCACCCAAATTGTTAAGTCTCCATTATTCTTCACCAATCAAAATGAAAATTTCATTCACTAAAAACAAACTTCCAACCATGGCATAAGAAGTAAATACACGAGCCTATTTATTCAATACCAGTAGTTAGGAAAGAAACTTGCAACCTTTGGTCTAGTGCGGTTTCAACCCAAAACTTAAAGACGTGTATCAGGGCAAATAAGCACCATTAAAGTATAACAATTACACATGTACACACAGTTTAATCATAAAATATTCTAATACTAAATCAGAAATCAATAATATAAATTTGTAGTATCTAGAAAAATCACAAAAGAAAAAAAAAGAAAAAAAAAAAAAAAAAAAACCCAAAACCAAACAGATAGAAATTTGTAATTTGTAATTATTCATATGAAGACAAGATTTTGCTTTTATAAAGACGGACAAGAAGATTCTCAAACCAGTAAAATAAATTTATTGATTTAATATTTGACAACAAAATCAACCACTTACCAAAAACAACAGTTTTTTTCTTTTCCTGATACAAAAAATCATATTCAGAAAAACGCATTCAGTTTCTCAAAATCTGAATAACTCCAAATTTGTTTTGTTGTGTCTAAACAAATTATGTATGGTATACAAACCTTTTAATAAAAATCGGATCCTGTTTAATAACAGTTTCAGTTCTGTTTAATCAAACAATTTTGATTGTATAAAATAATATGAAATATATATAATATAATTGCACAGTCTAATTACCCAAACACATACAATAACAAATAATTATATTTTCCCAAAACCCATAAACAGGATCAAATGTGTCTTAAGATTGTTAAAAAAATAGTACAAAACTATATGGAAAATATAATTTTAAAATATGTAAACAGTTTTGGGCAAAACAAAAACTGAAATAAATCGACATAATAATGTAACAAAACTTACAGTTCATAAATAGATAAAACCTGATCGAGTCGACTGCGTGACACTTTTTCCTTCAGACAGATTCGTCCTCCCACCGGTGCTTAAGATTCAATGGACGTCTATCTCCCAAGATACATCGATCAATGTCTTGCACTAGCAGCACTACTATTGCAAGCCTAACGAACTTCGCTATGCATGCACTCTCTTTATAGAAAAATTAGACTCAGGAAAATATGAAGAATAAATGCAAAGATAAAGAAGAAATGACGAATTCTTTATCCATATTGAAGTGTGGGAGATAGGATTTATAAATTCCTCCATAACTCTTCGGAAAGGTTGTGACCTTTCAAAGGGACACACTTTTCCATTTCAAGAGACACAACCATTGGAGTAAATTTTAATTCAAATTTTCAAACAATCACTTCCACTATTCAATTCTGTTATTATTTAATTTTTGTCATTGTAATTTCTCTTAAAGCCAATAAGACAAATCATTACTTTTCTATATTATCCACAATGATGTTTGGGTCTCTATGATTAATCTCTTGCTCTATTTTGGAGTTAAATGGCTTAAAGGGATTATCTGCTATTGAATGAAATTAATTTTCCTGTCATAACTAGAGTTGTGAACAAGTCAAGTTTAGCTAAGTAATAAACTGTTTAAATTTGGACTGGTGTTATTTAAATTTATAATAAAACACCACAAACTAATCAAATGATGGAGAATTTTCATAAATTTTTTCATGACATTTTTTCATGAAGCGTAGCATTACTCATATTTATTATGTTGTGAGTTGTCTTGTATTCACTATACCCTAAGGGCAGGCCCCCGTAGTGCCGAAATTGATATTTATGGACCTGTAATGCTAATTTCGGCCCATTAGACTTTACGTTATATATTGTATCAATTTATACGTTTTCATGGTTAAGAGAGAAACAGAGAGAGTTGCGAAATGATTTGTAATCCTTATTGTGAATAGTGGATTTTGATCGTTTCTCTACCGTGAACATAGGCATCTCGCCAAACCCCGTATATCTTGTGTTTGTGTGTGTGATTGCTCTTCTTGTTATTGTTTATTGTGTGATTGAAGCCAATTTCTTGCATAACATATTATATGTTATATATATGAATATATCATTCTAAGATAATAAATAAATACAATACAACACTAATTTTAATAAATTAACATTAATTTTCTTTTATCATCGTATTTTGAATTATTTTGTTTAAACTTATAAATAGTTTTTTGTGTATCTGATCAATGGACACCTGTGTTTAAACAATGGACATATGTGTTCTCCAAATGTCTAAAGAGTGTCTGAGTTTTTTTTTTTTTTTAAATGAAACTTTTGGATGAGTATTGGACACATATTGGGAAAGTATCTAATGAGTAGCAGTGTCCCATATGGACATGCCACCTTTTTAGAATTATTCGCGCATCTTAGACTTAGACGTACTTTTTAGACCCAATAATCTGACACTGTTAAAATATCTAAGTCAACTTCTCTTTTATATATTCTTTAATCATTAACTAATCATCTTATTTACACATTATTGGGTTTAAAAAGTGGATTTAGAAAGTCGATTTATATATCATTTTCCTTAAATTTGACTTAAAAACTTAACCAATTTGAGAATATGTTCTATGTTTGGATCATAGGTTGAGAGAGAGAAAAAAAAAAAAGATTGTGGTCACTTGTCTAATAAAATAAAATAAATAATTGTGTTTTCTCACCATTATGTATGGATGAGTGAAAAACTTATCATTTTTCTTAAATTTAACTTAAAAACTTAACCAATTTGAGAATGTGTACAGCGTTTGGATCATAAGTTGGAAAAAAAAAAAAAAGAAGGGTAAATTACACTTTGCACCCTTGCACTTTACACAAAATCTTACCTTAGTCCCTACACATCAAATTGTGACACTTAACCCCCTGTACTTTTGGTCAAGTGTCACATTGGCCCTTCTGTTAATAGTGAGGCTTGTTAATCATATTATTTAATTTTGATGATGTCTAAAATATTATTTGTAACAATTTGGATTTTTTTAATGTATATATTTATTTGACACAAAATATTATCTTTTTAAAATATATATATTTGTTACATATTAGTTAAATAAAAATATTTTTGAAAACTTTACTCTTCACTTTTTGAAAATTGAGGCTAATCACTATTCACTTTTTGACCAAATTAAAAATTGATTAATTATATTATTTTGACAAAAATGATGGATTGGTTGTATTATTTTGACAAATTTGATATTGATAGGTTGTTTTGTTTTGACAAAATTAATATGGAGTGGTAGAATATATTTAGTTTAAAATCTCTACACATATACAATATTTTAAAGAGGGTATATATTTTCAAATCCATCATAAATATTATTTAAAGAGATTTTTCTGTGTATGCAAATATTTGATCAGAACATATAAATGCATATAATAGCATACATCACGGAAGCAATCATATATATTAGTGTGTGGAAACATTAATTACTAGCATGTGCAAAAAAAAATCATACATAATATAATACACAAAGAAATGGTTGCAAAATTGTAACATATTGAATTTTAATTCACATGTTGAAGTTTGTATTGAATGTTAAAGTTACATCTTTATAATGTGGACTTTGTAGGATTATATATATATATTATACTATATATATTAGTCAAAACCCACATGTTTGTGAGTTTTGTTCAAATTCGGCCACTTTGTTTGTCAAAAAGAAAAGATGCCTCATGATGACAAGTTGAAACAAAGGATGCCTCATGATGACAAGTTGAAACAAATAGATGTCATCCATGACGTCAGCAAGGAGCGTCTAACGGGTATATTTTTGTGTATAAATAGAAGTGTTGTGTGTGGAGAAAAATCAAGAACTTGAAGAGAAAATTTTCTGTGCGCTCCAAATTGTATTCTGCTCTTTCACTTTCAGATCTAAGTCTAGCCTTTGTTCTTACACTTTCATATCTACTCTTTGTGAGAGAATTATTATAAAAGTGGGTTTAAGTACCACTTATTCTTATTCCTTATTTTTGTGAGAGATTTTGTAAGGGCAAGGCTTTTATTGTTGAGTGAGACTCAATAGATAAGAATAAGTCTTGTGCCAAATCCACAAGCTTGGTGGTGTATTTATTCAATTGATAGTAAAGAAATTCTCAAGGAGGTTCCTTGGGGAATGGACGTAGGCCTGGCGTGCCGAACCACTATAAATCGCAGTGTTTGATTTTCTCTCCCTATCTCTCTTACTTTTATATTGATAATTATTATTCTGTTTTTTTTTATTAAAATTCTGAATATTGTGTTAATTTTAATATTGTGAAATTTTTAATAACCCAATTCACCCCCCTCTTGGGTTGCTTATCTGGGATAACAAGGCTAACATAAGTTATCATTTAGGGAGCTAAGTGTCACAATTTTGATGTGTAGGGACTAAAATGGGATTTTTTGTAAAGTGCAGGGGTGTAAAGTGTAATTTATCCTCACATGTTTTTCATGTGACTAACCTCTGTTAACAATGAGGCTAACAGAGGGGCCAAAATGACACTTGACCAAAAGTGCAGGGGGTTAAGTATCACAATTTGATGTGTAGGAGCCAAAGTGGGATTTGATATAAAGTGCAGGGGTGCAAAGTGTAATTTACCCCAAAAAAAAAACTATGGTCAAATCATTATGTTTTCTCACCATTATATTCTTAGGGAAAATATATGATTTCCCATAAGTAAATCAATCAATTGGAATAAAAACTAATGCGGAAAAATTAAATCAACAGTGACACAAGAATTTTACGTGGTTCCCTCAATGTGAGGCATGTCCACGGAATCGAAATCTGATTTCACTATCAACCAAAGAGTTTCCAAACGATTACAAACAAGACACGAATGGTCTCACAAAACCACCCTTAGATGAATTCCAAATAATTAGAAATAAACAAGAGAAAAAATCTCACCAAATAGATGAACAAAAGTCTTCGAAACAGAATTGAAGAAAACCACAAATTTGAATCAAAATAGCTTCATCAAATTGACTTCCACCGTATTGAATTCAACCCAAAAACATTCACACAACAAGCTTATGCTCCAAGAACAAATCCCATCGAAAAGGACCAATTTTTTGTAGCAACCGCATCACACCGAATAAATCATATCCAATTAATTAGCTGATGCTCTGTACTTCAGGAAAAACAAATACAATATTTATATATATTGTTGAATCTTGGGCTTTTTATCAAACCCTAACTGTTGTTAAATACCCGTTGGGCCTCAAAAGTTAGGTATAATATATTAAATATATATTATAACCAACACCAAACCAAACTAAATATTTTTAATAAACCAATTAGGTTCCATACTCCAATAAGGAGGTATACCCAACAATTCTCCCATTACCGACTTAGGCGGAGACATCAACCATACCCGCCAAATTTCGACACTTCAAATGTTTGTCCCACGACAAAGTCTTAGTCAGCATATTCGAAATATTATCATCCGTGTGAACCTTTTCGAGTTACTACAATTTTGAATCTAATACATCACGAATCCAATGGTATCTCACATCAATGTGTTTCAATCTCAAATGAAAAATAGAATTTTTACTCAAATAAATAGCACTTTGACTATCACAATAAAGCACATACCTCTCTTGTTTCAAACCCAATTCTTGCAAAAATTTCTTCAACCATAACTCTTCTTTGCAAACTTCTATAATGGCAATAAATTTAGCTTTGGTAGTTGAGAGAGCAACACATTTTTGTAATTTAGATTGTCATACCACAGTTCTCCCTGCAAAAGTCATCACATACCCTAAAGTAGATTTCCTAGAATCAACATCACCGGCCATGTCAGAATCCGTGAACCCATCAAGCATCGACTTACCATCTTCAAAACACAAACACACATTTGAAGTCCCTTGAAGATACCTTAGAATCCATTTCACCGCTACCCCATGTTCTTTACCCGGATTAGAGAGAAATCGACTCACCACACCAACAGCGTGAGCAATATCAGGCCTTGTACAAACCATGGCGTACATCAAAGAACTAACCGCTGAAGCATAAGGAATTTTCAGCATCTTTTCCTTGTCTTTCTCACTTGTAGGACATTGATTCGAATTAAGCTTGAAGTGACCCTCAAGTGGACAACCAACCGACTTTGCTTTATCCATGTTGAACCTCTTAAGAACTTTTTCAATGTAGCTTTCTTGAGACAACCAAATCAATCCCCTTTTTGCGATCATGAACAATTTTCAAACTAAGTATTTGTTTTACCGGCCCCAAATCTTTCATAGCAAAAGACTTGCTCAACTCCAATTTTAACCTGTTAATTATAGTATAATCTTGACCCACAATTAACATGTCATTAACATAAAGTAAAAGAATAATAAATTTAGCATCAGGAAAATGTTTCACAAACACACAACAGTCCGAAGTGGTTTTAGAAAAACCATTATTCATCATGAAAGAGTCAAATTTTTTGTACCATTGCCTCAAGCTTGTTGGAGGCCATACAATCTTTTCTTCAATTTGCAAACAAATTTTTCTTTCCCTTTCTCTACAAAACCTTCCGGTTGCTCCATGTAAATTTCTTCTTCAAGGTCACCATAAAGAAATACGGTCTTCACATCAAGTTGCTCAACTTCAAGGTTCATACTTGCGACCATGCCAAGTACAACCAGAATAGAAGACATCTTCATATAACCGGCGATAAAATCTCATCAAAGTCAATACTTTTCGTTTGCCCAAAGCCTTTCACAACAAGACGTGCTTTATACCTCAGATTCTTGCCATCATTCTTCAATTTGAAAACCCACTTATTTTTCAGAATTTTCTTCCCCTTAGGCAACTTCACTGAATCATAAGTGTGATTTTCAAGCAAGGAATTCATCTCCTCTTCTATGGTCTTTTTCCAATCATCTTTCTTTGCATGCTCAATTGCTTCTTGGTAGCTCTCGGGTTCCCCTTGATCGGAAATAAACACAAATTCATTGGGTGGATAATTCCCCACAGGTTGTCGGTCCCTTGTGGATTTCCTCAACTCAAGTTATGGTGGTGGTTCTTAAGTTTGATGCTCTTTCTCAATTTCTGGCTCAACTTCTTTAGGATTAGCATCATCCTCTACATCTTCAATAGGTGGCTATACATATTCCCCATTTCCATCATCAACTGAAGATGAAGGAGATGGATCCATGCCAATGAAATCACTAGTTTTTGGCTCCGGTTGATCACCTTTGCCAAAGTCTTCAATTGTTTGGTCTTCAAAAAACACAACATCACTACTTCTATTGACTTTCTTGTCGATCGGATCCCACAATCTATAACCAAATTCATCATATCCATAGCCAAGAAAAATACATTGTCTTGACTTACTATCAAGCTTGGACCTTTTATCCTTTGGAATGTGAACAAAGACTTGACAACCAAACACTTTAAAGTGCTCATAAGACACATTTTTGCCGGTCCAAACTCTTTCAGGAACATCACCATTCAAAGGATAGGAATGAGACAAATTGATTACATCAACTGCTGTCCTCATTGCCTCACCCCAAAAAGATCTTAGCAATTTAGCATGTGAAAGCAGACATCTTGTTCTTTCCACAATGGTGCATTTCATTCTCTTAACAACGCCATTTTGTTGAGGAGTCTTTTTAACTGTCTTCTGGTGCCGAATACCTTGGTAGCGACAATACTCATCAAATGGCCCAATGTATTCACCACCATTGTTTGTTTAGATGCACTTCAATTTATGCCCTATTTCTCTTTCAACTATGGCCTGAAAATGTTTAAATACATCTAAAACTTGATCTTTAGTTTTTAGTATAAAAGCCCAAACTTTCCTTGAATAATCATCAATGAAAGTAAAAAAATAAAGTGCACCACTATGAGTTCTAACTTTTAAAGGACCACAAACATCCGAATGAATCAACTCCAAAATATTTTCTTTTCTAGAAGCAACATTTTTATGAAAAGAAACTCTATGTTGTTTACCTGCCAAACAATGAACACAAGTTTTAAGGTGTGTACCTTTCAAACCGGGTAGAAGCTCTTTCTTAAACAAAACTTGTAACCCTTTTTCACTTATGTGCCCAAGCCGCTTGTGCCACAATTCGGTAGAAGTATCATCTTCAAGTGCATTGATGTAGACCGCCCGAACTCACTCCGCGCGCGAGGGCGCAAATTGAGTTCTAGCTACTTCAGTTCGGACTCCTGTCACGGTTCTGAATCTAATCTCACAAAGTGCAATGTAAGACTGATAAATCACCAAAGAGTCTAAATCCGACAATTGGTTTTGAAAAATCAATTTTGAATCAAAAGTGCCAAACATGGACTGCTTTGCCAGATTTCAGAGTCGCCACCTAAATATTTTATTTTGGAAAATTTAGGAAATCCTGACTCGTGTCTAAGGCCACGTGTCCATCATCACCAAAGTTGCCTCGGCTCAGGAACTTGGGTACGAGAGGGGAAAGTCCTGAAATGAGCACCTCCGCTCGCCCGATCAAAGGATCAGCCTCTACTAGCATGATATGTTGTTTTTGAAAACACATGTGTTCTTATTCCGATTATTTAGCTAACTTACTACGTGATGCGCACAACACACAAGTATAGACTAAATCGCTCGATTTGGAGCAAAACATCTCATGTTTGTTTTTCGAAAATGGTTTGAAGATGCTACTCGCAAGTAAGCTAAAACGTGGATTTGCCACCCTCAAGTGGGCTTAAAACATGATGATTTGCCACTTCAAGTGGGCTTAAAACTCACATTTTGATGAATTGTTCCAATTCAAGTAATGAAGCCTTCATCCACAGACATTCATGTAGTTAAATCATTTAAGCACATAGCCTTATGGCAAGCATGCTAGACATGGCAACATACATATCTCATGCAAGGATGCTAAAGCATAAACACTTACAGTGTACTCCAAGCCAAAACAAAAGTTAGTTAGTAATCAATACATGATCCTAGCTATGTTGTCAATACCTAATGCAACACATGCAAAAATGCAACTAAATAGGCTCGGCTATTCTAAGATGGCATACGAATGCAACACTTGATAATCATGTATTCAAATAGGTATTGAAAGACAATGCAGTTTGTATAATGCGCCGAGCCCGGTGCATGCAATACAAATGAATGATGCACGCATGCAAAACATAAGTATGCTAATTGAAACATGCCCTAAACTAACCATCAAAAGCGGGTAAATAAAAGGGAGAAAGACGTGGGGTTGGAAGACATTCACACACACACGCACACTTATTACAACATTTGCCCTCTCGACGGAGGGTCCGAATAAATAAGAGCTAAGCTAAGCTACTTATTACAAATCAACTAATCAACTATGCTAAGCTAATTAATTACAAATCGAATCGAAACTAACTATACTAAGCTAATTAGAATATTATAAAGATGAAATAAAATTAGCTAAGCACATTAACTAATTAATTACAGAAACCAACAAATTAACTAACTAAACAAAGCAGCTAAAATGGCCTCGAGGGGAAGGAGATATGCATGCTCGGTTTGCTTCGCTCGGAAATGCATTGCCATGCCATAAGTTATCTCTGTTTGCACTCATGGTGACCTCAGAACATCGAACGCACTTTCAGGTTACATCTGCCCCAAAACAGGCATTCTGGACAAATTTGCTGCAAGTGGCCGGCTGGCCACTTTAATTGGTCGGCAGGCTACCTCAACTAGCCGGCCGGCCACTTCAAGTGGTCGGCAGGCTAGTGCAAGTGGCTGGCCGGCCACTTTCCTTTCCAGAACCTCAACCTTGCTGCAACAGAGATCAACAAAGGCACAACAATGCATTTACAAGGAAATGTGTGTGCAACTACTCTTCTTATCATTTCTCAAGCTCAAAGGAGCGTAGTACTCGACTCTCAAACCACCAATTACGCATCTCAATGCATGATGGCCAAAGAGCCAAGCTCGCACAATATTAGTGAATGCACAAACAACACATAAGAGCCTCCGCCTTTATCATGCATGATCAAGAGGGTTGGCGACCAAGAAATGCAACACGTTTCATCACTTTGAGTATAAAACGTGCCACATTCCTTGTGTTTGGATTAACGTCCAATCCAAACACGATGCAATGCAAACAACATGCTTATCTTTCAATGCTAAAGTGACATGCGCAAGACTCTAACAGTTAAACAACGCATGCATGCTAAGGCATCAAAGCTAGTAAAGTGTATTACACATGAGGCATGCACTACAATGCTTAAATGGTCAAACCACATATGGACAGACCTAAGATGCTCCAAAACAGTGGCCAATACACACCAAAACCTAGGCACAAAAAGCAAGGAACGCATGCTTATCCGTTTGCTCGCAAGCAAGGCACAAAGCTTATTTTCAAACACATTGAAAGAACAACATATATGAGAGCATGACAGAGGTATAAGCACTAAAATCATATGCCAAATGATTACATATCATGCAAACAACACAAGTATGGCATGCTAGAGTTCTTAAGCATTAAAGCTAGCGAAGTACACAACACTAGGACTATGCAATACAATGCTCAATGGACTAAACCAGCTCTAAACAATCCTCATGCATGCCAAAACAGTAGCCAAAATGCTCTGAAATGATGGCATAAAAGGCAAGAAAATGATGTTCATGCATTGGCTCATCAATAAGGCATGAGGCACAACACTTAAACACAATTGAAGAGTGATATACATGAGAGTATGACAATGCTATATGCTCTAAAATTATGTGTTAAATGATGCCATATCACATAAACATCACAAATAAGGCATGCTAGAAGGCCTAAAGCATAAGGCTAGTAAAGAGCACTACCCAAGAAGCATGCAATACATAACACAAATGACCAAACCAATCCTGGACAGAGGTTAAACATGCCAAAACAGAGGCCTAAACATGCTGAAATGGTGGCTCAAAAGCTTAGACAAGCATGCATACGTATTGGCTCACAAGCAAGGCATAAGGCACAACTCACAAAAGTTATGAAGGAGTGGAACATATGAGAGTATAACTACACCATATACATGTAGATGTCCCCAAACGCCCCGGGAGGGTTAAGTCCCGTTCCGTTCATATTGGGGTCACTACAGTTCAAGGACTCAAATGTAACGGTTCTTAATCTTGAACCAAAGAGTCCAAATCCGGCAAATCGATTTTGAAAACAGATTTTTTTGAAAAGAAGTGCCAAACATGGACTGCTTTGCCAGATACAGAGTCACCACCTAAATGTTTTTTAATGGGAAATTTAGGAAACCCTGACTCGGTGCCAAAGGCCACGTGTCCGTCATCACCAAAGTTGCCTCGGCTCGGGAACTTGGGTACGATTGGGGAAGGTCACTTTGTGAGCACCCCCGCTCGCCCGGTCAAAGACCGGCCTCTACTAACCATCATATCTATTTTTGAAAAAATTGTGTGTTCTTATTCCGGTTATTAGCCTAGATTTACTATGTATGCGCACAACATACAAGTATAGACTGGATCGCCTGAATTGAACAAAACATTTCATGCTTGTTTGTTTGAAAATGGTTTGATGGTGCTACTCGCAAGTAGGCTAAGACGTGGATTTGCCACCCTCGGTGGGCTTAAGAAAACATGATTTTGCCACTATCTAGTGGGCTTTAAAACAAACATTTGATGAATTGTTCCAATCCAAATAACCCAACCTCCACCCACAGGCATTCAAGCAGTTATATCACATAAGCAAATAGCCTCATGGTAAGCATGCTATCATGGCAGTCACTCACACGCATGCAAGGATGCTAAAGCATAAAACTCACCGAGTACTCCAAGCCAAAACAGAAACTCATTAGAAATCATGCATGATCCTAAATATACAGGATTGCCTAATGCAACACATGCAAAAATGCAACTATAGCAGGCTCGGCTATCCTAAACATGGCATATGGAATGCTACAGCTATCATGTATTCAACTTGGAATTGAAATACAAATGCAGTTAGTATGATGCGCCGAGCCCGGTGCATGTAAAACAGATGAATGAATGCAAACATGCTATCATACTGTATGCTAATTGAAATATGCCCTAATCTAACCATCATAAGCAGGTAAATAAAAGGGAAGAAAGACGTGGGATTGGAAGACATACATCACACTCAACCACACTTATTACAATTTTGCCCTCGCACAGAGGGTCCGAATAAATACACAGTCCCGAATAAAAGAATAGTACAGTCCAAATAATACAGTCCAAATAATTACAAATTCCTAATTAATTAACAAATTAACTAAGAAAGCTGTAAAACTGGCGTGCAAGCCAGGGACTGCCTTGATTCCGCTCCGGGTGATGAATGATGCATGTTCGGGTTGCCTTTGTGCGGAAATCCATGACGATGCCCCAATTAGCCTCTGTTTGCACCTGTTCTTGAAAGGCGTGCCAAGCTCTGAAAAGTTGCTGATTCTTCATTTTGCTGCAACAGAGAGCAGGAAAGGGGCATGGCAATGTATTTTCACAAATGTATGCATGTCTCGATCCTCGTGCCACCAATCACGCATATCGATGCATGATGGCCGAGGAGTCAAATTGCACAACTCAATATGAAATGAATGCATATGAAAATACAACAAAACCTAACTCCATCATGGATAATCCGGAGTGTCGGTGACTGGGGAATTGAGACACGTTCCGTCACTCGGAGTACGGAATGTACCTCGTTTCCCGTGCCCGAGCTAACTCCTATCCCGAACACGATGCAATATGCATGATATGCATGAAATGCAACTAAGATACAACCTAACATGCGAAAGGCTATGAAATGGCATACACGATGCACGAGGAACATGGCATACACAATGCGCTAATATACGGCCTAGCATACGCAATGCTATGGAATGAAATGGCATACACAATGCAATATGGGCATACACCAACACAAGTGGACCTCGGCCACACTCACATAGGAGGCCATAATGATGAAAATGAGACAACTCGGGATACATGCACACGTGCACGCAGACCAGAAGACCGACCCTAAGGCACGAAATGCCACTCTAATAAGACATGGCAAGACATGGGATATGATATGCAAACATGCAAATTTCAATAGCAAAATGAGATGCGAAACAGCCCCGAAGCATGGCAAAAATGCACCCGATGCACGAAATCAATCCCGAAATGCAAGATTAAGCACATGAAATGACTTGTAGCTATACAAAGCATGCATAATTTGAACATGAAGTGTAAATACAGAAGTAAGGAAGCCCAAAAACAAGCATGTTTACAGTTTAAAGCATGGCCAAACAGTGAGCACAAGTGGGACTAAATTAGCATGCAAAAATGGCTCCGCAAGGGAGGTAATGAAGTAAGTCACAAATTCTGGCCCCAAACAGAGAAGGGGCCTTCTACAATATTAAATAGGGGCCAAAAATATGATGTTTTACAGTTTATGACAGGTCCCAAAAACAGATACAAGTATGCCAAAGATCTCATGCAAGAAATGAGCCAACAAAGGGGCAAAGAAGCAAGTAGTGGCTGGAGGTCTCAAACAAGTGAGGGCCCTTAAACAATGTTGAATAGGGACTCAAAATATGGCTTTTTACAGTTTAGAACCAGCCCCAAAACAGTATACAAGTATGCTCAAAATATCATGCAAAATGAGGCCACCAAGAGGGCTATAACATGCAGTATACAAAGGGTGTCTCAAACAGCCATAGACCCTTAATGAAACATGAAGAGGGGGTCAAAATAGGGTCATTTTCAGTTCGGACCAAAGTCCAAAAACAGAGACACAATAGGCTAATAAATCATGCAAAAATGGGGACCAAAGAGGGGTTCAATGGCAAGTGACACATGGAGATCCCAAACAGTGATGAGCCCTTCTTCAATGTTGAAGAAGGGCTCAAAATAAGCTACTTCACAGTTTATGACAGAGCTCAAAACAGATTATATATAGGCCAAAAATATCATGCAAAAATATGGCATCCAAGAGGGGTAATGAAGAAAGTGGTGGCTGGAGGTCTCAAACAGGGTAAGACCCTTCAACAAACATGACAAATGGCTCAAAATAATCCTAGTTCCAGTTAGGGTCGGAGCCCAAAAAAGCAAGCAAGCAAGGCTTAGAAATGAACCAAGAAAAGGCTAGAAAAGAGAAGAAGTGTGCTTACCCTTGTAGACCAATCTTTCAGCTGCCTTTTGGACCAAATTCTGAGCCTTTAACCTCTTCAAAACAGTCCCAATGTGCTGGAATGGAGAATGGAAGGGTGGGGCTAGGTGGTGTAGTGTAAATGATGCAAAGGCCCTAAGGTTTGGAGGCTTAGAAGGGAGGGAAATGGAGATGTAGAATGCAGAGAGCTCTCTAGCAATTTTTGTAACCCTAAAAACCAGACCTGGGGTGTTGGTTATATAGGCAAAAAGAGGAGGAAAATGGGGGGAAAAAAGGGGGGGAAAGGAAACCAAGTTTTCCCCCAAAATGGCCAAACCCTCGGACATGGTGTAGTGGAAAACAAAATATATGGCTAGAACACACTTGGGAGGGGGATAATGGCCGGCTAGTTTAAAAAGCAAAAAAAAAATCATTTTTTTTAGATAAGTGGCCGGCCGGCTAGTTTTTCTGGGTTTTCTGGCCGGCCAGCTACTTTTCCTGGCTTTTCTGGCTGGCCAACTACTTTTAGGACAGAAAAAGTGGGCTTCCGGAAAGAAAAGTGTCCGGTGGGTGATTGGGAAGTCCAAATGTGGCCGTTAAAGTGTCCAAATTGAATCCCCGGAAGTTAGATTTCCAATGGCGCAAACCTTGCATCAAAATTCCTCTTGTGGAAAAAGTTATGCCTGTTTTCGTGAAGCCGCGCAGATTCGGTCCCAACCGGAGTGATACCCTACTTCAATCAACGATATCTCCCCTATCCGGAATTGGATTTAGGAGATTCTTGAGTGCAAAATGAAGCCCTAGGAGTAAGCTTTCCAACGGTGGTGGCCTCATAGCTTGATTCCAAGTATCCAAATGAATAGGCCCGATTCGGCGAGGGCTGCTCGACTCTCTCTTAACGGTTCATGCCCATTTTCTCCCCCGACTGGATTTCTTCCCTCTTCTCTTCTTTTCTTCAACTTCAAACCCCTAAGTAAGGTGTTTTGAAAGATTTTTCAAAGATTTCATCTCTCTTTCGTTCATTTCCACTTTGTCCTTGCTCGGTTTACCGAAAAACGCAACGTTTGACAAAAGGCGAGCCTCGGAACATCGCAGAAACTTTATTTCAAAAATATTTTGAAAGAGAGGGTTTTAAGGTCTAAAAACCATTCAAAATAGCTTTGGTCCAAAATGGGGCGTGAAGTTGGGATTTGTTCCTCTCTCTTTGCCGAAGAAATTGCACCTTTCCCCTGCACAACTTTCTCCACCATGTAAACCATCAGTCGCGTCGAAGTCTTATGGACGGTCAAAAATGGGGTGTCTACAGTTGCCCCTCTTTGATAGAACTCGGAAGTCAAGAAGTGACGGGAGTGAATGTCAAAGCCCAGAGACGACCCATTTTTGACAAGGCCGAAGACTTGGACAAACAAACAAAATATAGATAAATAAATGGTTGTGCCCGCAGGCTGCCTACGTATCCCTTTGCAAGGAATCAAACCAGCGTAGTTCAGGGGCAGGATGCAAAATGATATGCAGGAAGATTTTGATAATTGGACTTATACGCTACGCGAAGCCGGTTTGAAAATTGGACTTATACGCTACGCGAAGCCGGTTTGAAGATTGGACTTATACGCTACGCGAAGCCGGTTTGAAAATTGGACTTACACGCTACGCGAAGCCGGTTTGAAGATTGGACTTACACGCTACGCGAAGCCGGTTTGATAATTGGACTTATACGCTACGCGAAGCCGGTTTGAAGATTGGACTTACACGCTACGCGAAGCCGGTTTGATAATTGGACTTATACGCTACGCGAAGCCGGTTTGAAGATTGGACTTACACGCTACGCGAAGCCGATTTGATAATTGGACTTATACGCTACGCGAAGCCGGTTTGAAGATTGGACTTATACGCTACGCGAAGCCGGTTTGATAATTGGACTTATACGCTACGCGAAGCCGGTTTGAAGATTGGACTTACACGCTACGCGAAGCCGGTTTGAAAATTGAGGATTCATGCAATGCACTGTAATGTAGTGGCTAAAATGCAATGTGATAGCTAGGAAAAGGGAGGTACCTTACAGGGGCAATTGGCAATGACTTACCTCGGCAATGTCCTACCTTATGCTGATGTGAGAATCTTCCGCTTCTTCTTGGTTGAACCACAGGTACTACTTTTCTCCCTGACTATGGTCGCAGCTTTCCCTATTCTCCAACAGGGTGACAGACTAGGTTGATTCAGTATCCAGAATTGAGGCGCATACACATGCTATCTCAATCTATGGGGCTGCCATACAGATTTCAAGCCGAGGATATACCCCTGGGTATTTAAACCAGACTTTAGTCTCGGAAATCCCGAACCTTTGCGCTCTAGGCATAAGCCATTCGAACTCTAGTTTCCACCGTCTCAGTTGGTCTCCTAGGAACTCACCGCTAACACAGGCAAGTGGCTATACCAGACCACTGGAAGTCGTTCGGGCACGACAAACACCAAAGGAATTGCACCTTTAGAGGATTTAAGGTCTCCTAGACCAGGCAATAAAATAGATATGATGCAATGGATGTGATAGATGTGATGCAATAGATAATAGATGCGATGCAACAGAGAGTATAATAGATGCAAAATGGTGACATACTCCAACCGCGCTGGACTCGTGAGAGGAGAGAGAACAAAGAAAACCAATCAGGCGCGTTCCACGCAACCTAAGATAAATTCCAGACACGCTGAAATCGTGTGAGGAAGGGGACACTCAAAACACGCTGATAATCGTGAGAGGAGGTCCAAAAACAGCCCGCCCAGCGCGTCTACAATGCAACCTGGGATAAATTCCAAACACGCTGAAATCGTGTGAGGAAAAGAACACTCTAACCACGCTGAAATCGTGAGAAGAGGTCCAAAAACAACCGCCCAGCACGTCTACAACGCAACCTGGGATAAAATCCAAACACGTTGAAAATCGTGTGAGGAAAAGAACACTCTAACCACGCTGAAATCGTGAGAAGAGGTCTGAAGACAACCGCCCAGGTGCATACACAACACAACCTGAGAGAGATTCCAAACACACTGAAATCGCGTAAGGAACGGGACACTCAAACCACGCTGAAATCGTGAGAGGAGGTCCAAAAACAACCGCCCAGGTGCATACACAACACAACCTGAGATAGATCCAAACACGCTGAAATCGCGTAAGGAAAGGGACACTCAAACCACGCTGAAATCGTGAGAGGAGGTCCAAAAACAACCGCCCAGGTGCATACACAACACAACCTGAGATAAATTCCAAACATGCTGAAATCGTGTGAGGAAAAGAACACTCTAACCACGCTGAAATCGTGAGAAGAGGTCCAAAAACAACCGCCCAGGTGCATACACAACACACCTGAGATAGATTCCAAACACGCTGAAATCGTGTGAGGAAGAACCAAACTCTAACCACGCTGAAATCGTGAAAAGAGGTCAAAACAACCGCCCAGGTGCGTACACAACGCAACCTGAGATAGATTTCAAACACGCTGAAATCGCGTAAGGAAAGAACCAAACTCTAACCACGCTGAAATCGTGAAAAGAGGTCAAAACAACCGCCCAGGTGCGTACACAACGCAACCTGAGATAGATTCCAAACACGCTGAAATCGCGTAAGGAACAGGACACTCAAACCACGCTGAAATCGTGAGAAGAGGTCCAAAAACAACTGCCCAGGTGCGCGCACAACGCAACTGAGATAGATTCCAAACACGCTGAAATCGTGTGAGGAAGAACCAAACTCTAACCACGCTGAAATCGTGAAGAGGTCAAAACAACTGCCCAGGTGCGTACACAACGCAACCTGAGATAGATTCCAAACACGCTGAAATCGCGTAAGGAAAGAACCAAACTCTAACCACGCTGAAATCGTGAAAAGAGGTCAAAACAACCGCCCAGGTGCATACACAACGCAACCTGAGATAGATTCCAAACACGCTGAAATCGCGTAAGGAAAGAACCAAACTCTAACCACGCTGAAATCGTGAAAAGAGGTCAAAACAACCGCCCAGGTGCGTACACAACGCAACCTGAGATAGATTCCAAACACGCTGAAATCGCGTAAGGAACAGGACACTCAAACCACGCTGAAATCGTGAGAGGAGGTCCAAAAACAACCGCCCAGGTGCATACACAACACAACCTGAGATAAAATCCAAACACGCTGAAATCGCGTAAGAACGGGACACTCAAACCACGCTGAAATCGTGAGAGGAGATCCAAAAACAACCGCCCAGGTGCATACACAACACAACCTGAGATAGATTCCAAACACGATGAAATCGCGTAAGGAACGGGACACTCAAACCACGCTGAAATCGTGAGAAGAGGTCCAAAAACAGCCCGCCCAACGCGTCTACAACGCAACCTGGGATAAATTCCAAACACGCTGAAATCGTGTGAGGAAAAGAACACTCTAACCACGCTGAAATCGTGAGAAGAGGTCAAACAACTCGGGAGCGTGTTCCACACAACCTAAGTTAAATCCCGGGGGACAACGATCCTAAACGCTGCTCAGCGTAAAAGGATAAACAATAAGAGATAACACAAGATGCAAATAAATGCAATAAGTGCGATGAAACGCGTGTACAATGCAAGACTTGGCACACAGCTTACGACATAGCATTCCATTCATTTGGCACACAGCTCACAACACGACACTCTGTTCGTTAGGCGCGCAACTCGCAACACAAAATTCTGTTCAATCTGGGCACACAACTCTTTTGGGGCACACAGCGCATTTCGGGCACGCAGCTCATCTTGGGCACACAGCGCATCTTGCGCACACAGCAGATCTCGGGCAGACAGCGCATTCTTCAGGCACACAGCTTATTTGGGCACATAGTATATTTTCGGGCACACAGCTCGTTTTTCGGGCGCACAGCTTATTTTGAACATACAGGATGCAATGACGGAACTTGCAGAAGTTGAAACAATCTCAGATGCCCAACATTTTCCCTCTTTTCTTTTGCTTTGCAGCCTGAAACTTTCACAGCTTCAGATAGGTCCTGGTTTTACTGTTCTCACATGACCTGGGTTGAACCCTGCGGTTTTATGAAAGAACAAATTCTGTTTTGCACAAATGTGGAGAACGGCACGGCACGGCACTCGGAGCACAAAACAATTTTATTTTTGAAATTGAGAGATGAGTTTTCGATCAGGTATTGAGCCTACGACTGGACACAGCAAAACGACTCAACACGGAAATAAAAGGCACACAACCTAGACACATCGAGTAACACTTGAAACGACTCAAAACAAGAATCGAGATAAAAAAGACACGACACTCAGACGTGCACAGGGAGCCTGTTTCACCGGGTAGTGTTCCTTTCTCATTTGTGGTTCTCACATCACTCGGCCCTCAAGCTCTGTTTTTCTGAAAAAGCCCGTTTCTCTTTTTTTTCTCTCATCGCACATCTCTCTATTCTTCAATCTCTCATTTTTCAATCCCTCCCCTGGGTGGTTGAATGATAAACAGCAAGTTGAAGGCTCTCGCCCCTACCTCAGCTAGATTCTTCTTTCTTCCGCTCACAGCTAGTGAATTCCTTCCATAGAGGGGTTGCGCTACAACTGGGTGTGTAGCAAATCTGAAGCTAGCATCGGTTGATGATGCTTTGCTGGGGAGTTTGGACGTGATAAGATCTGTCCAGATGATGGAGTGGAATATCTTGCCTCATTCCAGTTCGTGCTTCGCACTTGGCTTGACACCTCGTTGCTTGGAGGATACGAGAGCTTTCAGTCCTTTGTCGTTAACTTCAATTGCGCCCTTCTTGGCAGGTAGAGTGCCCTTCTTGGCGAGTAGGGTGCCCTTTCTGGCGAGTATGTTGACAATGGGGAAAAGACAGAACACCTGACTCAACTGTGCCCCTAGTTCATTATTTCGACCATTTTTTGTTTTTGCTTTCCACTAAAACAGTTTTGACCAAAATGAGAGTTAGATCAACATGCTTGTTCGATTTTGATTTAAAATCATGCAAGTTAGGTATGAGCACTGAAAATTTTCCTTTTTTGGGTCCATGAAAAGGGTCCAGTTTTGGAAAAGATAGAATGATTTTCGAGAAAATAGTCAACCTCAGTAAAAATTCTCAAAAGCTGTTTTTGCAATCGGCCACTGCTCAATGAGCATAGAACCCACTCTCGAGATGCACAACCTCAGATCCGAAGGAAAATTGCCCCTTGCTTGAAAAGAGTTGCATGGCAACGGAAAGTTGCCCCTTGTTTGAACGGCACCGCGGCGCATTGAATGGCAACGGAAAGTTGCCCCTTGTTTGACTGGCACTGCAGCACACTGAATGGCAACGGAAAGTTGCCCCTTGTTTGGATAGCACCGCGGCGCATTGTAGTCAGTCCTCAGAGTGACGAACACAACCAAATCCTCAGATACAGAGAAGACAAAGATGACCAGAACCATCGCATGGACACAATCAAATTGAAGTGTTTTACGGCTGGACTTCAGAATGAAGTTGCCTACGTATCCCAAACATGGGAATCAAGCCTTACGTAGTTCGGGGTTAAGGTACACTTGTGTATTAACCTCTCCTTTTTAGGCTCTAACTTTTGCCAAGGCGCCCATTGCAGGTTTTCGACCTGCGAGCTTTGTTCTTCTTTCTTTTCTTTTTTTTTCTATTCTTTTCATTCCTTTTCTTCTTCTTCTTTTTTTGCATTTTTTCATTTTCTTTTCATCACATTTCTTT